>APFE030594840.1:29229-54947 GCA_000404065.3 Pinus taeda | reverse complement strand
ATATATATATGGCAGAGGTATATTTGATGGTATTTGAAGCAGTATGGTGGGGTATATACCAATTTTATATACCATTAATGTGTGGTTAAGATCCAAGACAAAACTCATGTCCTACAATTTGATTCAAGGCGCTGGTCCGAAATAATTATTGCAAAAAAAAAGGCTCACATGACAGGAAAATACTAGCTCTGAAGGTATTGTTCTTCCGCTATCATATAATCTAATTAATCCCACTTCAAAATCCATGATCTACAACAAGTTGTGCAGACAAAAAAAATGCATACAATTGATCCTTGGAAAATACTGACTTCGAAAGGAATGCTCCAAACATTAAATCAATACCCCAATAAAAAATTCAATGCCCATTACCGTAGATAGGCATAAACCAAACCCAACAAAATGCAACTTATAGAGTCCATAACCTATGCGCTACAACAATAAATAATGAGACAAAAACTACACGAGTA
This sequence comes from Pinus taeda, assembly GCA_000404065.3. Classification (NCBI taxonomy): domain Eukaryota; kingdom Viridiplantae; phylum Streptophyta; class Pinopsida; order Pinales; family Pinaceae; genus Pinus; species Pinus taeda. Next base: position 54,480 of record APFE030594840.1, on the reverse strand, counting down.
TGGAGGTTGAGTGCTCAGGCTACATATGGCAGTGGTAATGTAGTCAATGGAGGCTGAGCATTATGTGTATGGAGGCGGACAAGTTAGATTTCTACAATTCTATGGAAGTGACGCCGGAGGAGTCAAATGGTGTTATTACATAGTTGACAAATATTGTTGGGTGTGGAGCATGATTATTTAGAGGTCTTTGTTTCTGCCAGATGTATACCCTAGGAAGTTTGTACACCCCTCCATGCGGGGGGGTGCGGAGGGGACTTGTCCTCCTTGCAAGGGTTCCAGGGGGCTGATCCCCCCTCAGCTAGGGGTTCGATGGCTAGTGGTCCCCTGACGGGGGTTTCGGGGGCAGCACTCCCGAAGCTAAAAACAGATGTAAAATTGCCTTGTAAAAGTATAGTAATTTCTAGTCAATCTAGGTCGTTCATTAGGCGGATGATCTGACGGTAGAACTTATGTTCAGTTTAGGGTTTTTTGCCCTAGAAGGCAAACCCTCTATTTGTATGAGGTTGTTGTATTGAGGTTGTGTAATAGATGTGTATTCTCCAAGCATGAAATAGAGAAGTGAGACTGTGAGAGAAAACAACGGATATTACAGCGGATTTGTTGTAGGTTGTGTCTCTTCATTTTGCTTGATAATAGAAAGGAAGGACTGGCTGTTCAGGATGGACGTAGCCCAAACTGGGTGAACCATGTATATCTGTGTCTCTCTGGTCTTATGCGTTTTTTGTGATTATATTTATGCAATATTCTATGTGTTCCATTGCTCTGTAATATATAATTTTCTAAAATATATTGCATTTAAAAAATGGAATTCAATACCATTGAGCAATATGACATTCTGCTGCTTCACTCTAATGCCATTCCACTTTGATGTTGAATGCAGGGAATATAAGATGAGTCGTTCAGGCAGGGAATAGAAGATGCATATGATAGTGTAGGTAAGGTGGGTTCAGGCCTCAGGAGCATGACAAAGGTGTCATTTCTGCAACATAGGCAGAACATAGGCAGGAGGGAGTTACAAGGGCAAAGAGGGAAGCCAAGAATGGAGCTAGCTTTGATACCATGTCAGGCCAGGAGGTAACTCCTCAAAATGAGATTCGGTTATTAATTTAGGCTGTTCATTATTATATACATGAGGGAGTGATTGTTGAGTTCCATCTCCCGATGACTCTCCAATTTCTCTATAATTTATTTACACTATTTACAGTGTTTCACCCAATACTTATGATTAGGTGTCAGCAAAATAGAAGGCACAACTCCAAATCTAACCAGAAGCCGCAATTTAAACACAAGTTCAAAACAACAACATTGTCGAGGGAGAAGGACTTTGCTTGGGCTTATTGTGACGAGATTCTTGGAGACCCAAAGCTCCTTTGTAAATTTTTCAAAGCGAAATGTAGTGGAGGCATTTATAGATTTAAGTACCATCTTGCACAAATACCCGGCCATGATATAGGCCTCTGCAAAAATGTTGATGAAAATGTCAAACACCAAGCAACCTTAGCCATTAATATGTTGAGTAATCATAATGCCAAGAAAGAAAAGAAAAAAAATAAATAGGAACTCCTGGAGTTGACAATTTTTCTTCCACTACCCCATTGTCATCTCCCCCTATTGAATCCTCAATGCAGTTCCCAAGTTTCCCACACGTGCCTCCGATTCCAAGTCAAATGCAAGCCAAATGGATCCTTCTACATTCAACATTGGATGTGGAAACATAAACACCTTTTTTCTCCCTGCACAAAACCCAGTTCCCAACCTACCTTGGATACCACTAGTTGGAAAAGAAATATCCATAGTCAAGCAAGGAAGGCCATTTCTAACTTTTGGTACTATTCTAACATACCTTTCCGCTGTGCCATAAGTCCATTTTGGCAAGCTATGATTGATGCAATTGTTGTTACAAGTCCAGGTTTCAAAGCCCCTTCATGAGAGAGCATTAAGACAAATTTGCTATTATAAAGCGTTGAATATTTCATGCTTGTGCTATCTGAGTTTCGTTCATCATGGGTAGAAACAGGGTGCACCATCAGGAGTAATGGATGGACAGATTAGAGGAATAGAACTTTAATAAATATCTTTGTATCTTGTCCAGCAGGTAAAATGTTTCTCAAATCAGTGGATGCCTCAGATAAGGTTAAGAATGCACAACTTATTTTTAAAATGATGGAGGAAGTTGTTCAAGAAGTGGGAGAAGAACATGTTGTACAAATTTTCACCGACAATGCAACTAATTATATGGATTCTGGTAGACTTTTTGAGATTAGGCACCCCACTATTTTTTGGACCTATTGTGTTTCCCATTGCATGAGGAAATTGGTAAGATTCATTGGATACATGAGGTTGTGGAGAAGGAAAAATACATAACCAAATACTTATAAAACCACACTATTGTCCTAAAAACCATGAGGAAATACACTGAAGGTAAAGAAATTGTTTGACCTGGAGTGACTCGATTTGCAATTTTTGGTTGAGAAAAAGATAAATCTGAAGAGGATGTTCTTGGGACGTGAGTGGATGGCATCTAAACATTCCAAGACCCTTGAAGGCATTGAATTTGTTGCACTTGTGTTTAATGACAGTTTCTGGAAAGATGCCGAAGAGATTATTGTTGTGATGGATTCCCTTGTTAGAGTTCTCAAGTACTTCAAGTCTTTTAAATTTCATTTCAAGCTTCTTTTTACTTTCAATGTTTCATATTTATTTAAATTTGAAAGCTTGAACTTTCAGGATGGTTGATGGTGACAAACTTGCTATGGGTTACATTTATGAGGCGATGGATCTCGCAAAGGAGGCCATCAAAAGAAGATATGGGGAGGAGGAGGCAAAGTATATGCCTCTTTGGGACATTATTGATGCACGTTAGGATAGACAATTGCATTTCCCCCTTACATGCTACTAGGTACTTCTTAAACCCACAATATTTTTATGATAAGAGCAAATTTAATGAGGATGGGGAGGTTCACAAAGGACTTATGACATGCATGGAAAGGTGCTTCCCTGATCCATAATTTCAAATTCGTTTCTTTTCCCAACTATAAGATTATAGAGCGCCAACTAAATTATTTTCCTATACCAGTGTTATACGAGAAAGGTCTAAGATGTTTCCAGGTACCCTTTGAGGCTTGAAGGTTTCATCATTTCATTAAATTTACTTAAAATTTATTTTGTATGTTAAATGTTTTATTAAATTTTGTTGTCTTTTTAAGTTTTTACTATTTAGTATTTAGTATGTCTACTCACGAACCCTTGCCACTTGCTAGGTCCTTGGTGGTAAAACGTTTTTAGTGATACACCATATTTGAAGAGATTCATCATTCGAATCTTAAACTAAGCATGCAGTGCTTCAAGTTATGAGTGAAACTAGAGCATGTTTGACAAAATACATTCTAATAAGCGCAACCAATTGACACAAAAGTGCTTAAATGAACTTGTATTTTTCCATTACAATCTACAACTTCGCAACAAGCAAATACTAGGTGAGAGCTTGAATTTGATGGTTTCATAATTTGATTTGAAATTTAAAGTTTAAACTTTAAATTTCAAAGTCAAACTTAAATTCACATTTCAATGTCTTGTGATAATGATAGGTTTGGATCATTCACCAATAGACCTTGAAGAGATAGATTTGCAAAGTACAAATGCAATAGATTGGGTCCAATTAGAGGAGGCTCCTCTTTTAAGCCTACATGACTTGAAGAACTTTGAGAGTCAAGCAAGCGAAGGAGTGGGAGGAATCATTTCTAGTTATCACTCTTAAGAGTCTTAGACTCTTGGTTACTAATTTTTTTCTAATTAGTATGCAGTTATTTGTAAACTTTTAGAAGCAGTTGCTTCTAGTTTTATAGTCACTAGTTAGGAGTCATGACTTAGTACTTTGGATCATGTTTGGACTCATAACATATATGAGATGCTTATTCATTCATGATATTTTGTACATCTATTGATATTATGAATTTTTTGGACATGGCTTTACTGAATATCAATGAAAAATGGTTTTTTTTCTTAATTCAATATGTGTGTATATTTTTATTTATTGAATTCACTTTTCTTTCCTGATTTTTCCCCAACCCTATTAAAATTGTTCACTCTTTGCCTTGTCGATTTATTTTCTATTCCAAGTCTGGTAACATTGGTTACAAGTTTTATTCTTCACTTATGAGTGCTAATGTGTGCTAGAGAGTTCCAATACATGCTGAGGAGTGTTAGGGAGTACTAGGACAACACAAGGGAGCACTAGATCAAAATGCATGGAAGTGAATGAATATGAGGGTGTGTCGGGGAGTGTCAATCAGTGCTGGTTGTCATGCCAAGGAGGGAGTGACAAGGTATGCTAACCACGGGTAAGGCATGCCAGGGAATATCATGGAATGTCAAGAGGTGCTAGAGTGTGCTAGGTACTTCTGGGGTGTGCTAACATGTGCCAAATAGTGCCAAGGCATGCCAGGTGCTAAGACATGTTGGGATGTGTAGGGTGCTAGAGTATGCCAATATGTGTCAAGGAGTTTCACGGAAATAAAAGGAATAACCAAGATAAAAGGAAAGGAAATGAACACATAAGAGGGTTAATAAGTCGGGACTTTATCTTTTTCAAAAGGGGTATGCTAGCAACACTAATAATATGTTCCAATACATGCCAAATGCTAATGTTTTTCAATGCAATATTATGCCGAGTTTGAGGGCATGCTAGGGACTACAAGGAATGCCAGCACATGATAGGGGAGTGCTATGTTATGCTATGGCATGCCAACATGTGCTTGGGCATCCTACTCATGGCAAGATGTTCTAGGTACAAATATTTTCCAGGTACAAAGATGTTCCAAGACATGCGAGGTGCCAAGGAATGTTAGTGTATTGTTCCAAAGCATGTTAAGGTGTGCCATGGGTGTTGAGGAGTGCTACATCTCTCTCATTAATATAATTGAGAGAGCTTGATTATGTATTAAATAATATAGTTCCTACACACACTGGTGGAACTTTATTTAAAGGAAATTTGCTAGATAATAAACCTAATAGAGATGAATCATGTGTTGACTCATAGCAAGACTATATTCTTATGACTTGAGGGAAATGATACCCACTAATTACTTCTTAACAAATTGACTGACTATTATAACAACTATGACCTTGGACACATAATTAAAAAGACTCCACAACAATAGTCTTAAATCGTTATATTTTGACAAAAAATATTAACATGTACATAGCATCATCAAAAACTCATTGGAATGATCAATGATGATGAACATTTTTTGACTGTCACCAAAAGTAACCAAAAAGAGCAATGCTGATGGTCAATAAAATATTGTCATTAGAAGTGTCAACAAAGAGAGAATTAGTGATGGGCCTTTAACGACCCTCACCAAAAGTGTCTCCAAAGAGAGAATTAGTGACGGGCCATTAACAACCCTCACCAAAAGTGTCATTGAAAATGGCTTTGATGACAAACCTTAAAGGACCATCACTATATACACTTACAACAATGATTTTTTAAAGACCGTCACCATATGCGACATTGGTGATGGACCTTAAAGGTCTGTCACAAGCATGAAGCATCATCAAAAACTCATTGGAATGATCAATGACGACAGACATTTATTGACCATCACCAAAAGTAACCTAAAATATCATTGGTTATGGTCAATAAAAGATCGTCACTAGAAGTGTCACCAAAGAGAGACTTAGTGATGGACCTTTAACAACCCTCACCAAAAGTGTCACCAAAGAGAGAATCAGTGACGGGCCTTTAACAACCCTCGCCAAAAGTATCATTGAAAATGGATTTTGTGACAAACCTTAAAGGACCATCACTATATACACTTACAACAACACTTTTTTAAAGACCATCACGATATGAAACATAGGGGATACTTTCATCCCATGTTCAACACAACTACAATGCAACCCTCCATAGCTCCATTAACCCTAACCATTTTTAGGTGGGCTTAGGATTTCAACCATTGGGTCCTATTAATGTAGTTCTATCCCTTACATCCACATAAGAAAATATTCCCATGATCACTCTGAGGCCGAAAAAGCCACCAAATTCATTGAATGGACTTAGTGCATCCATCAAAAGGGCTATGATATTATACACAAACCAAATACTAAGTACAAGCAACACCATAGTAAACTCTAGGTGCCACACAAATTTTAGGTGGGAGACAAGGTTTGGTTGCATTTATAGAAAGAGAACCTTACAAAACCCCATAAAAATATTCATCCACAAAACTATGAACCTTAAACCATCATTGAGGCTATGGGTGAGAATATGTTTAAGCTAAATATTATCCCCTTGGCTTACACCCAATGTTCAATGTGGACCTGCTTCGACCATACTTTCCACCATTATCAGAAACATTAGAGATAATAAAGAAATTGGCATCAATAGAGCTCAAACCCAGATACATGGAATAGGAAACCAAGGATCATATCGTAGACAAATAGTTAATGTTAAAATTATATTGTAGCTAGGACTCTAATAGTTTTTGACAATTGATAACTACTTCAATAGTTCCTTCTTTATACTTTAATAAACAAGTAGCTAAAAATAATAAAAAAAATCCAACCATTCAATTCTTCAATAAGAGTAGTAAAAAAGATCAAAATAGACAATGAACAATAAGCAATAGAAAAGAGACACCAAGATTAGGCTCACAAGGAGGGAAAACCCCACAAGGGGAAACCCAAAAATTCTTTCCTTATGAGAGAGATTTTATACATCAAAATATTACAACAAATCCAAATCTATCCTCGATGAAAAATACCATTCAAAGTTGGTCAAAAAATAGAGAAAGATCAACTCCAATTCAATTGTATTAGTATGTACAATAAGGCAAAAATATGGGCATGAGATCACTATAAGAAGATGCAAAATTTTAATATTGAAGTTTCCATAGAAAAATCAACACATTGTTCATAGAAGCTTGGCCAAACATATAGTCAAGTCACCTGGTCAACCTAGGTCATTATCTAATGATAGAGTGAGAATCACAGTCAGCAGGAATCAAAAACTTTATGGAGTCTTCGGCCCTCAAGATGATGCAAAACAAAATCTCAAAGAGAAGTTATGGTTTCCAAGACAAATGCGATCAACATAGCTCCAAGGCTAAAGCCAATTTAAGATCAAAAGAAATGCTTTTCTCTTCCTTCGCACATGTGGTATCTCTTTCTAAAGTTTCATATCGAACTTGTATTGTGATGATGTCCAAATGAATGCCAACAAGGCCTCTTTTATATGTGATATATGTGGGATAGTTAGCCCTAATGGAGCCGACTTGTGGATATCATTAGGTCAACATGTAGAATGACAAAAATAATTTTTCCTTCAAAATTTTCCATGAAAAAATGTTGACCATAACTACACAAATTTTCAACATACTCTCTTAGATAAGGATGTAGTTTTTCATTCTCTCTCAAGATCAATCTTCTTGACCAATCCATAGGTCACACAACCCATAACCTAAGGAAGAGATCACAATCCAAGTTTCTCTCTATCAAACTCATCATAAGGAAATATACATAGCGTCTGTCTCCAAGAATCTCCCCGACCACGAGATCTCATAGCACATAGCCAAAGGGAGGAACCAACAATGCATATCTTACATTACAAGGTCACACAACACACAACTTATAATATGAATCAATAACACATATCCTAGACCACCAAGTCTCATGACACAACCTATAGGAGGAATAAACACATCTCTCAGACCACAAGGTCTCATGGCACATGGATTATGGGAGGAATCAATACATTTCCTAGACCATAAGGTCTCATGGAAGACATCCTATGAGAGATGGTCCATAATATTATGTTATGTAATCGGTACTCCCTCTCTTTCAGAGACTTGTTCTCAACAACTCCAAATTTTTCTCTGAAATAGCCAAACTTCATCCAAGAAAACGGCTTTGTCAATACATCAACAACCTCCTCATTAGTAGGAACATATTGGAGCTTCACAACTCCTCTCTGGAAAATATTCCATATATAATGCTATTTATTTTCAATAAGATTTAATATTTCATGGTTCTTAGATAGCTTCACACAACCTTGATTATCGCAATAGATAATGGTCGGCTCCAACATTCGATCAAACAAATCAAAGAACAAATTTTCAAACCATATAGCCTCACAACATGCAACACTAGCAGCAATGTATTCATCTTCAGTTGTACTCAGAGAAATAGAGTTCCATTTTCTTCTTGTTGATGGTGTTGGACCCGGCAACATTCATGGGATCACCCCGGTATGAAGTCCCAACTAGACCTCACACAGTTTGGTGTGGGAGTCCCATCCGGTATGATGGCCTGGTTGCCATCGTCTTAAGGATTTGCCTCAACTCTTGCTTGTCAACACAGGAGAGTGGTCTACTTTTCCTTCGATAAGTGATGCTCGCGTGCCTGGTGAGTGCTATTGTACTTTTGTCAATGGTTATTTCACTGTAAAGGGAGAGGGCGGAAGTGAGTCCCAAGTTGGTTGGGATGCAATCCCAACTTGGCTAGGGACACACAACACAACAAGACATGGACATCTTTCATAGGAGAAGTCCACATGGATACGGTAATCACAACATACAAGGTAAGATAACACGTACAACACTCAATGGATGAGTATGAATGAGTGAAATGATTGTTATAGCAAGTTTCATGTGAAAGGTATGTCTAATGTCCGAGAGAGAAATCTACACGGATGAAACAACTTTAACATCATATACAACACATTTCCATTAAATGATTATGTATTACAACAAGTGAAACAGTTCATATGTAGAACATAGGTTAAAGAAACATGAATTACACATGTTAATGATTATTCTTACAACAGATACAATACATGTCTGAAAACGTGTTGGCCTATTAACAGGATTCTAAATTAAGAAAAAGTTCCAAGACACATCATTACACCATAGATCACTAACCCCGAGTGCGGGGCATTGGAGCTACTAATTACTCCTTAAAGAAAAGATTGCAGACTCTCCTGTCTATGTGGGAGGAGCTGAGGTGAAAATGTCCCTTGCATGTACAAATGAGGGGGTTTTTATAGCCAAGGGTTAAACTGACCCTTGCGGTTGTTCGACTAACCTCATGATAGTTTGACTTCCATGACTTTTTGACTTACATGACTCTTTGTTCAACAAGTAGGTCTCTTGGACTTCCACGTTACATTACATTGATTGACAACATAGCCCATAGTACAGATGTGGGCGACATGACTCATGATATGACTCGACATGACAGTGCTGGTACATTCATGTTCTTTCTGAAGTGTAGGTTGAGCTTCAGTGTTGTTGGGTGATGGGTGTCTTCATGGTGTATCATAGCTTCACCTCCACATGGTGAAGTGCATGGAGTCTTCGATGGTCTTTGGTTCGCTTGATGAAGCTTTAGCATGTTGTTCCTTGCTTGCATGTTGGGAGGCTTGACAGGCTCATATTTTCGTGAAGGTGCATGTTTGTCTGTTCATCCGTTTCGCATGCATCATTCGTTCATCCATTGGTGAACCTGTACTTATACATGTGCTCCCTTCATTCATCACATTCATCGTCTTGCCATGTTGGTTCGTGTACCTGTACTTGCAATCACTCATGATGAGATGACATCAAATCCAAAACCTCATATTCTACCATGACACATGATCATTTCATATGCAGGTGACCAGGAGAGACAACAGGGTTGTGAAGCGGGATGATGGCTCCGAGGACTGCTGATGAAAATTGTGCAAGAGTCACTGAGTGATGAAAATGGGAAATCTCAGTCGACAAAGGCTATCTGTGATGTTTGATTCAGCTAGGAGAAAAAATTGTGCAAATTTTGGGAAGGATAGTCCAGGAACCAGGAAGACAAGGTAGGCAGGATCTGCGTAGTTTCTAGAACGAGTGAGCAGCAGGGCTGGAAGGCCAAAATTGTGCAATTTTTTGGAGGAACAGGTCGGGTTGTGAGGAGAGTCAGTGGGTAGGGATTGTGCAGTTTTTTGGGGGAACTGCCTGGGAGGTCAGTAGCCAAAACTACGCAATTCCCAAAGGGAACTGGCAGCTAGCTGTTGGGGTCACTGGTAGCCAAAATTGCACAATTCACAGAGGGAACTGGAAGTTGGCTACTCAGCTACTAGAAGTAGAAACTGTGCAGTTCCTAAAGGGAACTGGCAGTCTGCTAATGGGAGCTGTTGGGAGGGAAAATGACACTGAGGCCAGGAGGCCAGCTTGCTGATCATCTCTGCACAATTTTTGAGCCGAGCATACTAGTGGGAAGTAGAAGTCTTGCTCATGAAACTACACAATTTCTGAGATGAGCAATGGGTCGATTGTCAGGATGACCAACTGGGAAAACTATCCAATTTTCTGAGTGAGACAGGGATGGATACTTGGTGTTTGTCCGGCCTGTCTATGAAATTTCCTCAATTAGCTAAGTGAGTAAGGTCAGTTTCCTCTATGCAACTTTTTATGGGAGTCAACCCCGGGGTGATGTCGGGTCTGACTGTCCGGGTGGCCAGCATGATAGTTGATTGAATTGATTGTTGGAAGCACAACTTCAAAAGACTATCTTGGTGCTTTTGTGTTGTTCTAGTTGACACTTGATCGAGTCGAAAGCAGGGTGATGGTTTGGCTATTAGAGGGGTGAATGGTCATTAGAACTTCAGAAAGAATGCCTAAGTGTGTGAACGATCGAAAGATGCATAGGTGATCATACGAACACACACTCACATGAGTTGACGACAAAACAACCCAAACCATCCAGACACACATGTTCAACATAAATGACTGGCGGTGCAAGTGACAAGTGCGACACTCATGATTGACCATTCATTGATCAAGATGACACTTGTGTGACAGTGAATGTGACTCCATTGTGAGTGCAACAAATTCTTTCATAGCGAACACAACAAGCACATATGAAGCAAAGACTTTGAGCATAACCAAAACATGGTAGCAAGCATGACTTAGACACCATCACGCAAAAACTTGAACGAAATGAACAAGGAAGGCAGATGCAAAGACTCACACAATCTCATGGAGTGAACCCAAGTATTTACAGTCATTAAGTGAAACTCTCAAGGGAGGCTCCAAAATCGGTGCAGGCCAAAATTTTAGAGGGTCATTGTAGCCACTACAACACTTGGCAACACATTGGTATAACTCTATCTTCTCTATTTCGATTCATTGCTAGCAGAGGGCCTTAGTCTTTCAAGGAGTATTGAATCATTGTGCAGCTTACGTCAGTTTCCCCACTTACCCTATGGACATGCATGGTTCACCCTTTTCCCACTCAGTCAAACACAATCAAAAGTTCAGCTTAAATCTCAGTGTTTTGAATCCAGGAAGGCTAGTTTAGCTTGCGAGTTGAATATTTTCAAAGTATAATTTTTCATCTCTGGTGTTTCTTCGCTACCAGCAGGCCTGGATAGTACCCTGGTAGAGTCACATAAGAACACAAACATTGCTCCACTGCCATCAAGCTTGGTCATTACCCCATTGGAGTTGCATGCTTCACCTCTCTGTGCAAGAAGCCTTTCTCCTCTTTCACCTTTGTACTTTTCAAGAGGATTGTGCATAGGTACTTATTTATTTTTGGGGTGGAAGAGGGATCCCAACTTATTAAGAGCAGAAGAGGTTTTTCCTTTAGAGAAGCATGTAAGACCTCTAACATATGTTTTCTCATTTAGATTTCCCCTTCTCTGTTTCTACTAGTTGGATGAGATTGGACACACAGAGCAGAACGTTGAGTGCATGCATGGGGCTTCCTAGTGTGGACACAAGTTCACAATTGGACTGAAACTTCCCTTGCAAACGGTTCGTATTTTCCATCAGGACTTCATCAACCAAAGGTTACAACTAAGCACAGAAAAGGCAGACACAAGACTGGTCAAGTGATGCAGTGTCACGAGTTTCCTCAAATTTCAACCACATACTCTATTAAAAAGTCAGAACATTGTAGTTGGTAGCACTTGTTTCCAGAAATAAAAATAGTAATATATCAAACAAAAAAAATGAATGTGAATACAAATAGTAAGAATAATTAAACAAATCATAAACAAAGATAATAAGCAAAAAAAACCAAATGAAAACAACAAGCAGCAAGAAGACTATGTACATGGCATGGGCGCAGACAAACCTATTGAAAATAATGTCTGAGATTTTGGTCGTTGGTAGGGAGGTTGTCAATCCTCCTACCCAGTGATTACAAATGATACGTGTGTGGGCCAAGCTTCTCGTAGACTAGTGCAAGTCCACCAGGTTCTGCTACCGGAACCTGGTGGCATTCCAGAAGACCTTCAAGTGAAGACAACACCATTGTTTCATGTACTGTGTAAAACATGGGCTCGGATGATGGCACGGTGTAGTTGTTTTTATTCTAGGAAGGGTTCAAGTTTCTAAAGTCAATACATAGGTGGATTTTCTCGAATTGCTTACATGTGGGATTCAAACTAGAAAACCAAGTATGATGACGAACTTTGCAAGTATTCCAATCACCCAAAATGTTAATCAATTTTTTCTATAAAAGGAGTGCAAACAACATGTATGTGTTACCTGGTTTTTGCTGCAATTTCTTGACTCCATCTTTACCTAGAATATAGTGTTGGATTTCTCGCGTGTATGTACTCAGGTCATCATCTACCCATGCAAACCCATCCCGGTATTTTTTGGTCAAGTGATCAAAGATTTGTCGCTACTGCAATGTGTAGATTGCACCAAGATTGTCCATCTTTGGATTATGATAGGTTCCTAGGATGCTTTGTTCATTCGTAGCGGTGGTCTGTTGTACGTTCAGCATGATAGCTTCATACTCAACATTGTTGTTTGTGCGTCCGAACTTCAAGCGGCTCACAATCATGCATTGCCCATTGTTTTGGATGACTGAGATACACTCGGTCCTTGAGCCATCATGTGTTTTCAATTCATCAAGACTCATGGCCCACAACTCGTCTGTACATGGACCGTTTGGCATGCTATTACCACTGTTACTATTTTTTTTGCTACTACTACTATTATCAGAAAAATAAATTGTACAATTTTCATTACCATCAGTTGGGTAAGGAGGGAGTCCCCACTGCATGTCTGATGAAGTTAGAGTTGACCGTGCAGGATAACACTCCAGTGTTGTTTCCAGTAGGCAGTTGCCAAACATGAGTTCTGCAAATTCCAACGGTTTGTTCTCACCATTAAGGGGAGTGACAATGTGTTTATATACCTCTCGGATAACACCCGGATTTGGTTGCATTTTCCCTTGTACAAAAGCCACATGTGAGACCATTCTGTAGAAAAATATCCATCTAGCTTATTGGAACAATCTATATTGAGTAGCAAGTCATATGCTTCCAGTATGTCCACAAGAACTATGTTGATGCAATGGTGGAATTGACTATCATGGGATAGTCGAATTATCAGGTCTTGGAGTTCATCAATGGCTGGTACTAATGTTCAATCAAGTTGGATGATTCTCGTAGATGTTTCGCTCCATTGTGCATTAATCTTCTTAGAAAATGGAGAGTGGCATGACATTTTCTACTGTGCCAAAATCAACCAGGTAGTTGTGAACATTGTAGTTTAAAACTTCAAATGAGAGTAGGGATGGATGAAAACCTGAGTTTGCTTCTTCCATATGGAGTGTATTGAGCACTGTCGATAGTGATCTCGGAGGTGTTCCTACTCCCTTCTTGGTGTAGGATGCGCTGTCCGTTGATGTCGATCAAATTGCATGCAATAGGATATATCGTTGACTCTAGACCTTAGCTAAATCAAAAAAATCGATGTTCACTCGAGTTTTCTTCATTTCTTCAATAATGTTGTAATCCAGAGGTGGTAGACTTACCGAGGTTTCTGGGGTGGAACGAATGTCTGTGTTGTCCGGCGGGGTGTTTTGCAAGTTTTTGCTCATGGATGTAGTCTTATCCACCGTTGTCTTCCCAGACTTGCTTTGTGTTTTCTGCCTTGGGGCAACCGGTGGATCAACCTTCTTTATCAGCAGTCTCACCTTCTCTTGCATTTCCCCAAGTGTAGGGGGAGCCCCTTTACTTCTAAGACTGTAATGATCATTTTTCTTTTGGGGCTACTTCTCGACGTTCATCTTTGACAGTACTTGTGAGCATTGATATGCATTCACCACATGCCCAACACTTGACGTTTAATCAGGTGTAGCCTCTTCGTCATCGTCAGTGTCTTGCAGTTGCTCCTGTATACTTTTTTCTGCATCAAGTGTATTCTTGCAGATAGAGATAATAACTTGCTTCCAACCTGAAAAAGAGTTCTCAGGGTGATACTCTTTGTAGAAGGAACGGAACTTAGGATCTATGCACTGATCGAGTTAGAAAATAGGATTCTACACAATTTTGGAAGTGAACCGGTTTTGCCTAATGAGCTAGATGATGACCCATTTTCCTATCTCTGTTTGGGTATATGACTTATTACGAATGTTTCCATTTTCTATTGCTTGAGTTCATACATTTCGGTGGTCAAGTTCTTGACAAGGTGAGTGAGAGACTCAATATCAGTTACTTCCTTGTCTCTACCCTTGCTGGCCATTGCTTGGGGCTTCCTGCTTGCATCCTTGGAGTCTTTCATTGATTTATCATCCTTGATGACTCTGATTGTAGGCAAGTCCTTTTCAACAGCAATAGCCTCTTCGCAAACTTTCCAAGCATGTTGCCTTCACAGCTCGCTTGAAAAACTGCACAATGGTGGTTGGCAATGCGAACGTGTAATAGTCAACAGTGATGGAGTCTTGAGGTTTAGCGTTCACTACAAAATTATTCAAAATATGTGTAAACCTCTGATTGAAGTCTTTCACTTTCTCTTTCCCTCAATCTTTAGGCTTAACAATTATTTGAGTAGCATGGTTGGGGTCTTTTCATCAACAAACTTTTCAAGGAACATACATTTGAAAGCACCCCAGTTTTGTATCGATTTGGGTGGAAGGTTGTGATACCAAGCAGTTGCGTGGTCGTCTAAAGCACATGGGAACAATCTACATGCTACATCATAATAATGTACCTCAAGGGTCTGCAACTATATGTATAAGTTGTATAAGTAGTCTTCTGCCTTTGTCGTGTTGTCAAGGTTGAAGTTGATGTTCACTCTCTTCGCTCACTTTAGCATCTTGTGCAAGAGAGCTGGGAGAGCCAATGGTTCTTGAATCATCCATTCAAGATTTGGGTCATCCATCTCTTCTTCTTCTTCGTCCTCTTTCTCCCCATCAAAGTCTGATGGTTTGGATCTAAGTCTGTTGATTCATCTCCACCTCCGCCTCCTCTACTGCCTTCCCCTATAACTTTTATATTGTTGTTTGATCCCAATATCACAAGAGTGTCTAGTTCACCTTGTCGAAAGACAAGATGCTCCTCTCCATCTTCAATAGCTTCTGCCAGACCTTCAAGTGTGGCGAATGTTGCTTCTTCTAGCGATGATACAACAACTCTGGTGGGAGTGGCTTTCAACTTATTTGATGCATATGGAAGATGTTGTATGCCTGGGATCAGTCTGACTGCTTTCGCGACCTGGCGAGTAATGGTACAGATAGAGAGAAGGTGTTGATATGGAATATCGTGTTCAATTCTGGAAGGTGAGGAGTAGCCAACTACAGAGTCATGCATGGGTGAGAGGGAGTGCGAGATACTGCCTTGAATAGATGGTCGATGAATGAGTGTGAGGGGAATTTCAACCATATACAATTGGCTACCCTCCTTCTAGCACCAAAAATGTTGATGGTGTTGGACTCACCAACATTCTGGGGATCACTCCGGTATGAAGTCCCAACTAGAACCCACATCGTTTGGTGTGGGATTCCCATCTGGTATGATGGCCTGGTTGCCATTGTCTTAAGGATTTGTCTCAACTCTTGCTTGTCAGCACAGGAGAGTGGTCTAGTTTGGCTTCGAGAAGTGAGGTTCACGTGCCTGGTGAGTGCTAGTGTACTCTTTTCAATGGTTCTTTCACTGTAAAGGGAGAGGGTTAAAGTGAGTCCCAAGTTGATTGGGATGCAGTCACAACTCGGCTAGAAACACACAACACAATAGGATGTGCATAGCTTCCAGAGGATAATTCCACATGGATGTAGCAGTCACAACATAAGAGGTAAGATAGCACGTACAACACTCAACTGATGAGTCTGAACGAGTGCAATGGTTGTTACAGCAAGTTTCATGTGAAAGGTTTGTCTAATGTCCAGGAGAGAAGTCTACACGGGTGAGATAGCACTAACAACATATACAACACATTTCCATTAATAGATTATGTATTAAAAAAAGTGAAATAGTTCAGATGTATAACAGAGGTTAAAACAACATGCATTACAAGTATTAAAGATTAGTCTTACAACATATACAATACATGTCTGAAAACATGTTGGCCTGTTAACAGGCTTCTGAATTAAGCAAAAGTTCCAAGACACATTGTTACACACCATACATCACTAACCCTGAGTGCAGAGCATTGGAGCCACTACTTACTCTTCAAAGAAAAGATTACAGACTATCTTTGCTATGTGGGAGAATTTGAGGTGAAAAATTCCCTTGCATGTACAACTGAGGGGGTATTTATAGCCAAGGGTGAAAATAACCCTTGTGGTTGTTTGGATACCCTCATGACCATTTGACTTCCATGAATTTTTGACTTACATGACCCTTTGTTCAACAAGTGGGTCTCTTGGACTTCCATGTTACATTACATTGATTGAAAACATAGTCCATAGTAGAGATGTGGGTGACATGACTCGACATGACAATGTTGGTACAATCATGTTGTTGCCGAAGTGCATGTTGAGCTTCAGTGTTGCTGGGTGATGAGTGTCTTCATGTTTTATCACAGCTTCACCTCCACATGACGAAGTGCATGAAGTCTTCGATGGTCTTTGGTTCTCTTAATGAAGCTTTAGCATGTTGTTCCTTGCTTGCATGTTGGAAGGCTTGACAGGCTCATATGTTCGCGAAGGTGCCTTTTTGTCTATTCGCCCATTTTGCATGCATCATTCATTCATCCATTGGTGAACCTGTCCTTCTGCATGTGCTCCCTTCATTATTCCCATTGGTCAAATCCAAAACCTCCTGGTCTACCATGACACATGATCATTTTGAATGCAGGTGATTGGGAGAGGCAGCAAGGTTGCAAAGTGGGATGATGGCTCTGGGGACTGCTAATTAAAATTGCACAAGAGTCATTGAGTGATGAATGCGGGCAATCTGAGTCTACAGTCACTTTCTATGAGGTCTGGCTCGACTGGGAGACAAAATTGCACAAATTTTGGGAAGGATAGTTCGGGCTACAGGAATGAAAGGTAGGAAGGATCTGCACAATTTCTAGAATGAGCGAGCAGCAGGGCTAGAAGGCAAAAATTGCATAATTTTCTGGAGGAACAAGTCAGGCTGTGAGGAGGGTCAGCAGGCAGGGATTACGCAATTTTTTGGGGGTACTTCCCGGGAGGCTGGCAACCAAAACTATGCAATTCCCAAAAGGAACTGATAGCTAGCTGTTGGGGTCACTGGAAGCCAAAAATGCGCAATTCCCAAAGTGAACTGGCAGTTGGTTGCTCAGCCACTTGTAGCAAAAACTGCACAATTCCTGAAGGGAACTGGCAGTCTGCTGCTAGGAGCTCCTGGAAAGGGAAACTGCACTGAGGCTGGGAGGCCGACCTGCTGATCATCTCTGCACAATTTTTAAGCTAAGTTGACTGCCGAGCAACACAAGGACTACTCATGAAACTACACAAATTCTAATATGAGTAGTGTGTTGACTGTAGAGATGATTTACTGGGAAAACTGCGCAATTTTCTAAGGGAGATAAGGACAGGCACTTGGTGTCTGACTGGCTTGTCTGCGCAATTTCCTCAGTCAGCTGAGTGATTAATATTAGTGGCCTCTGCACAATTTTTTAGGGAAGTCATCACTAGGGTGACTGTCGGGTCTGACTGTTCGGGTGGCCAGCATGAGGGTTGATTGAATTACTTGCAGGCAGTGCAGCTTGAAAAGACTAGCTTGGTGCTTATGCACTATTCTAGTTGACAATTGATCGAGTCGAAAGAGGGGTGATGGTTTGGCTGTTAGGGGGGAGTCTAGTCATAAGAAATTCAGCAAGAATGACTAAATGTGTGAACAATCGAAAGATGCATAGGTGATCATACGAACACACACTCACATGACTTGACGATGAAATGACCCAAACCATCCAGACACACATGTTCAACATGACTAGCCGATGGTGCAAGTGATAACCACGACACTCGTGATTGACCATTCATTGATCAAGATGACGCTTGCGCAACAGTGAATGTGACTCAGTGTGTGAGTGTGACAAATGCTTTCATATTGAACACAACAAGCACATACGAAGCGAATACTTTGATCATAAACAGAACATGGTCGCAAGCATGACTTAGACACTAGCATGCAGAAACTTGAATGAAATGAACAAGAAAGGCATAGAAAATACTCACATGAGCTCAAGGAGTGAACCCGAGTGTGTGCAGTCATCAAGTGAAACTTTCAAGAAATGCTCTAAAATTGGTGCAAGTCAAAATTTTGGAGGGTGGTTATAGCCGCTACAAAACTTCTATACCAAGAAACCATAGCGAAGCCTAGGCTAAAACAATATCCATAGGTGCTCTTTATATCATCATAGCTACCATCCTAATGAGCATCGAAGAAACCACATAGTTGTTGATCCTCATTAGAAGCATACAACAAACCATACTCAAAGGTACATCCTTGCAAATATCTCAATATGTGTTTAGCTACAACCCAATGTACACGTCAAGGTTCAACCAAAAATTGGCTCAATGTATTCACTGGATAACAAATATCAGGCCTGGTGTTCACAAGATAATTCAATGATCCAATAAACTTGTGATACATAGTAGTATCAAACAAATCATACTCACTATCCTGGATCTTCTTCAAATTCATCATCATATGAGTGACCATGGGCTTGCATTCCATCATGCCATATATCTTAATAATACTAACAATGTACTTTCCTTGGCTTACAAACATCCAATCAAGTTTTTTCCAAATTTCCAATCCCACATAGTAATGCATGAGGCCAAGATCATTGATCTCAAATTTGGAAACCAGCTGCTTCTTGAACTAAACAATTAGTACTTCTTCTCCTATCAAAAAGAAATCATCTACATACAATTGTAATATCATGGGTTCACCTTTAACAACCTTGAAATATAAATTCAGATCAGCATCGCTCTTCTTGAAGCCAAGACTAATTAGATAACCATCAATGAGGGAATACCATGTGCAAGGTGCTTGCTTCAGGCCATATAGGGCCTCTTCAACTTACAAACATGTGTCTCTCTATCATGGAACTCAAACACTTGAGGGTGTTCAATATAAATTTCTTCTGCAATGACCCCATTCAAAAAAGATGTTTTGATATCCATTTGATGCAACTCAAAACCTGCAATAAATACAAGATAAATAACCTATCTAATAGATGCATACCTGGTAATGGAAGAAAAAGTGTCTTCATGATCCTCTCCCTCTTTCTTAGAGAATCCACAAGCCACAAATCTAGCCTTGTATTTTTCAACACTTCCATCAAAAACATATTTTATCTTATAGATCCATTTTTAAGACATAACAAGTTTTCCCTTAGGTTTAGGCACAATTTCCCAAACATCATTTTTCAATATTGATTGATATTCTTTGGTGATTTCTTCTTTCCATACTTTTTCTTTAACAAATTCTTCATAGGAAGATGGTTTGGACTCAATGATCTTACACATCAAGGTTGTATATCCAGAATACTTATTTGGATTCTTGATTTCGCTTAAATTTCCACAAGACGCAACTTAAACTTTAGCTTCCTTCAATGTTTTCTCTAACTAGGAAGGTCTCTTTGTTGTCTCATCTACAAGCGTGAACCATTGGACTTCCATAATACAACATCCTCAACAAAAATAACATCCTTGCTAGTCTCAATATATCATTACCCTGTAATATAGACCCTAAAGGCCTTTTATTTCTTACTGTAACCAACAAAGGTTCCCTTCTTCTCGAATGGTTCCAATATAGTCCTGTTCTCTTTGGGAACATGAACAAAAATAGGACAACAAAAGATTCTTAAATTCTCAACATTTGGTCTCTCACCTATAAATATTTATTCAGGAGTCTTGAAATCAAAAATTCAGCTAGTTTTGAACATAGACAACAATCCTTACAACTTCTCCACAAAGAAACATAGGTAATTCTTGATCATGAACCATGGCTTTGATAACTTCCAATATAGTTTTGTTGTTTCTCTATGCGGTTCCATTTTGTTCACGATAGTAGGGAACTATCAAATTCACCTTAATTCCAGCATCTCTGTAGAAATCAATCAATTCATTGGACACATACTTATCAGCATTATCATACCTTAAAGTCTTGATTCCTTTTCCTATAGAATTTTCACTATGTACCTTCAACTCATGAAACTTCTCAAATATTTGATCCTTAGACTTCAAGAGTTATATCCATGTTTCATGAGAATAGTTATCAATGAAAGATACATAGTACAATCATCCAACTAAGGTTTTATCAGTCATGGACCCATAAACATTTGAATGTACAAGATCTAATACTCCTTTGGATCTATTATCACTGCTAGTGCATCTTCCTCTAACATTTTTCTCGAGGGAACATCTTTTTCATACCCCATTATGGTCTACTTTAAGTTCAGGTACACTTTTAACAAAAAAATTCAATCTTCCCAAAGCTTTCTAGTGCATATGAGTGTACCTTTGATGCCAAATCTTACTAATTTTAGTAGTGTTTTGTAGAAGAGATTGACTTAAGTGACCAAGGGGACGATATAATCCTACAATTAGTACCCAAATGGCTTTAGAAATTTCAAAATATGCATTTTTCTTCCATACTAAGACTTCCCCATCAACAAAATTAACTCTATAACCTTTTTCTTCAAGTGATGATATGGAAAACATATTTTTCTTCAAACCAGGAACATATAAAATATTGTTAATAGATACATTACCTCTGGATTCTAACTGAAAGGATGATGTACCAATTCCTTTACCTTCATATTTTCCATTATATTCAATCTCAAGATTTTGAGTAAACTTATTTTCATTCAATTCAAATAGGTAATCATGGTTTATGGTCATGTGCCTAGAAGCACCACAATCCACAAGCCAAATTTCATCATGATTTTCAATGGAACCTATAAGAGAAAAAATAAATGAGTACTTAGATTCAAAATCATATCTCCTATACCTCCTCTTTGAATATGGCTCCTTGCATCAACAAAAAATGCATGGTGCCTTCCTCTTCTTTTACAATCATCATTCCTTTCACAGTCATATCTTTGATTCTTCTGAGGAGACTGAGCTTGATAGTGACCATAAGCTTGACAATGAAAGCATTGAACGTTTGATAGATCTTTTTTATATATTCCATCTCTTCCATCTATTCTATCTTGAGAGGGAGGAGGGGGCCTTATTTGTGAAGTAGATTCCTTCTTTGAAGTAGATATGGGGCATTGTATTTTTGCAAAATTTCTTTGAAACTTGCCAAAATTTGGTTTCTTATTACTTCCATTCACATTAGTTGTGAATTCTTCTATACTTGGATCTTTAATGTCTCCTCTAGAAAATAATATTGACTCTTATTGAGTACATACTTCCCATAACTTGTCAAAGTTTGGAGCATTTTCCCTTTCACTAATACCTTATGCAAATGAATCCAAAGATCTAGGAAGATCACCCAAGGCAAAAACTACCAAGTCCATATCGAATAATTCTTCATCAATGGATTTTAGTTGGTCTCTAATTTGAGATATCTTGAAAAAATATGATGTGACTTTTCATTCTTTATCATCTTGATATTACAAAGTTGTCCTCTTAGATTGATAGATTGATTCACATTATTAATGGTATAAAATCCAATGGTAGCATCATACATAGATTTAGTAATCTTATGTTCAAAAATATAGGGAATCAAATTATCCTTAACAAAATCCAATATAATGTTGCTTTCCAAAATATCATCTTCATGAAACTTCTCCTTTCCTGCTTGAACAAATGGTTCAGTAAATTTTCCTGTAACAATTCTCAAAACCTTGTTCCTTTCCATAATGATTTCAACCCTTTCCTTCCATGCCATGTAGTTAGTAACTCCTTCAAGCTCGATTTCAATCTTCATAATGAAGACTGCTAGTCAAAATAGAAGAAAAAACTAAAAACTCCTTAAAATACCTTTTAGATTCCCTTCAAGTGCTTTTCAAGATTATTTATTTTCTCTTTTTTCTTCACCAAAGCTCTAATACCATGTTAAAATTCTAGTGTATCTAGGGCTAGAGTAATTTTTCACAATTGATAACTTCTTCTATTGATGAAATCAGTTCCTTCTTTATACTTTAATCAACAAGTAGCTATACAAGAAAAAAATTCAACCATTCAATTCTTCAATAAGAGCAATAAATAGATATCACATTAGACAATGAACAATAAGAAATAAACCAGAGATACCAAGATTAGGCTCACATACAGGAAAAATTCCACAAGGGGAAAACCCAAAAAATTCTTTCCTTATGAGAGAGAGATTGTGTCCATCAAAAGTAAATCAAATTATCCAACAAATCCAAATATGTACTCAATGAAAAATACTAGTCATATTTAGTCAACAAAGAGAGAAAGATCATCTCCAAGTCAACTGCATTAGTCTACACAATAAAGCCAAAATTCAAGCCTAAGGTCACTACAACCAGAGGTCAAAAGTTAGTACTAAAGTATCCACATAAAATTCAACACGTTGTTCACAGAAGCTCAGCCAAACCCACAGTCAAGTCACTCATTCAACCCAGGTAAATGTCTAATGAGAGGGTGAGAATCATAGTTAGCGAGAATCAACAAATTTTTGAAGTCTTCGACCTTCAAGTTGATGCAAAACAGAAGCTCAAACAAAATTTATGATGCCCAAGACAAATACGATCAACATAACTCTAAGAGTAAATTCAACATAGTTCAAAATATTTTTTTCTCTTCCTTTACATGTGTGGTATATCTTCCTAAAGTTACAGATCAAACTTGTGTTGTGATGTTGTACGTATCAATGCCAAAGAGACCTCTTTTATATGTGATCTATGTAGCCTAATTAGCCCTAATGGCGCCAACTTGTGGATCTCATTAGGACGACATCTACGATAAGAAAAGATAAATTTTCCTTCAAAATTTTCCATGAAAAATGGTTTACCATAGCAACACAAGTTTTCAACAGTTAATAGAAACCAATAGAGGATCCAACTTTATCGGATTGTCAAAGCAGGGCACCTCCTACACTAAAGAAAATGGCTCACCCCAGTCCAAGTTCAGCAAAATCTTCTCGATATGATGGGGACACTCAATGCACTGAATACCTTTTCTTCCTAAGGGGGGAGGACTAGTCTAGGAGGATATTAGTAGCCAGCCATCTATTCCACTAGATTAGAGCATAGTTCTCTATCTTGTCCATTCTTCAATATTTTTTTGGGTCTCGGACTTTTGGATTTCTTTTGAGGCCCTAATTTTATTTTTTTTGGTAGGGACAAAGAAATAATCACAGGCTCGTGTATATGCCTATTCCAAATTGTACTGCTTGGATAGACCTTTCCAATGGGCTATAAAATGCACCAAAATGAGATCGTATACAAAAGTTATGACCCCATGAAGTTCACATAGCTACTAACACCATCAAGGCCCAAATATTTTTTTGTGTTTCATCTCCTAGGTTAGGTTTTGGATGTTTATTGTTTCCCATTGCTTCTTTGTGTTATAAATGACCATTTTTCCTCATTATAATGCACTCCAAAAAATGAACATAGCTATCACATCTCTTCTCAAAGATAAGCTACAACTATTCAAGTGAGTTTGTTTCATTCTACATTTTTACAGTTTTAACATATTCCATTTATTGACAAAAGTCAAGTTTTACTATCTCTTTAGTTTTTGTTATAAATTTGTATTTAGTTTCATTCCCTTCATAAATCTATATCAATAGTATCATAGTGGTCTGCTCTTAATTTGTTTCTTTGTTCATATCCCAAATGAGACCAGGGTATAAATATTTGGGACTTAAACTACTTGAGCATTTGCAAGACCATCCTCACTGACCCTAATAGCCTCCCATGGTAGAAGAAAATAAAGGCAAGGGAGTAGGATATATAATTAAACTAGTGCTCAAGGAAGCCCTTATGTGACAAAGGAACAAGATGATGAGTATTTTTTCCTAAATCCTTTGGTGGCTGTGAATAATTGACACATCTTTGTCAAGTGGCCACTTTGTTTGTTTTTTTTTTTTTGTAAATTAGACTAATTCTATTAAAAAGAGAAGAGTATAGTACAATCAAGCTTGCATGCAAGCGAAGCAGAAAAGCAAGGGGGCCCAAGGAAATAGGCGCCACCTTGCTCCTTGGCTAAGAACCAGGAGAGGGCTAAAGAGAACATGGAATAACAAAGAACCGGAACTAAGCAGAGAGACCTACCCTGAGGGGATTGTTACTGTCACACGACTTTTTTTTCCTTTTTTCTTGCTTACTTTGACCCATTCAGTGGAATTTGGCTGAGCCGAAACGAGTTGAAGACTATTCTGCCCTGGCGGCGGAAAATCCTTCTCAGAATCTGAGGAAGAAGTGAGATGAGCACGTTTCTGAGAAATCTGAGAGACGGAGGGGTTTGCCGGATCATCCAAGGGAGCATCCAGCAGAATCTCATCGTTCAGCCCGTCTGCAACTATTTCCTCCTCATCTGAACTGGTGGAGTCTGAATCATCCATAGGCGGAGGAGGCGCACAGGGGTTCCAACTTTTGGACTTGGGCTTGCGCTTAGGAGTCATCTTTTTGTCGAGGTACTGGGGACAGGAACTTTGGAGATGTCCTGTTTGATGACAATGGCGGCAGCGGAAAGCTGTGTTCTCGTAATCCAAGGTTTGAGTCCAATGGAAATCTCCATACTTGAGATTAATCTGATCCGGCAGTCCTCTGCTTATATCTATTTCTGCACAGAATCTTCCATATGTGTAGAGCCCATTTTCCTTCCGCGAAGAGTCTACAGACAGGTATCTTCCTAAAGTTTCTGCAATTGCTAAGAAGACCGAAACGTGCCATAGATGCACCGGAAGGTTCGGGAGCCTGACCCAAATGGGAGTCTTGGTGATAACAGCTGTGGAAGGGTCGAAGTCTGGAAACCAAGGAGTAAGAAAAAGCCCTCCCGAGCCCCAAAACCAAGGGCCTCCCGTTAAGGCCTTCTGATAATCTTCATCTCGGTCAAAAACCACAATGAAGAATCCTT
>APFE030594840.1:17182-29191 GCA_000404065.3 Pinus taeda | reverse complement strand
AGGCCATAGCCCATTGAATCTACATACAAGAGCGGCTTCTGCATAAAGTTGATATCGATCATCAATCCCAGGATGGGATAGATTGATAGAAGGAATGTCCTCTGATTTGTCTACCAGAAAGGGCTTTGGAGCCTCAGATGGATGGCCTGCTGATGGAGAAGGCTGTGAATGGGCAGCATCTTTGTGGACAGCATCTTTATAGGAGAAAGAAGGGGCAGAGGAGGTCTACCTAAAGGAACCACCTCTCAAACGGAATGTAGCCACAATAGAGGCATCCCTTCGAATTCTGTAATATGAAAGAGGAAGGGTATTCATGAGTTGCTTACCCTTGTATAGCAGTCTGAGGTAATAGGAAGGGATTCCTAGCCGGCTTTCAAGATTTTGCACGAGATCCTGCACAAGATCCGTAGCGCGCGCCAATTGCATTGTCGTCTTGCCCGAGAGGGTGACTTGAATTTGAAAAGCAAGTGATTCTTCCAGCATATCTGGTTCAGATCTGGCTCCTGCTGCCTGGTTCAAACAGATCCAGGATTCCTTTGATCCATGGTGAGGAAAGGGAGAGACTTCTTCTCTGCATTTTTCTTGATCGCCCCGGGTGGCGCAAGCATTAAGTATGCAGGGAAAAAATACTTGGAATCCTCTTGCCGGAGTTCCAACTCTTGTAATTGACGGATCTAATGCAGAGATTTTGCTCTGTCACTTTTGCATGTCCCATATCAATGGATGGGCGACCAGATCTGATACGGGTTGAGCCCGATTTATCATATGGGCCCGATCCACCATGCAGGTTTCTGGTTCGAAGAACCCCGATCTCGATCTGCCCATATTCCCCTGGATCGGGATAAAATAGGGTCGATTTACCATAAAGAGGTCTAGATCTGATAGTCCAGGACTTGATCTGTACAGGGAGCTGCGGAGCGATGGGAATGGCCCCCATTCGGAACTCCATGGTGGGAGGAAACCTAGATCTATACCAAAAATAAACAGAGCAGCATTCTGATATTCAATGTAAAGAATTCCTATCTCCACCTGCGCATTGCCCTTGCCTCGGATCGACGTTTTGAGGAAGTCCCTGAGGTGGGCGAGCTCCGATCCGTCTGTCGTCAAGCCCTACAACTTGTCATCTTGATATTTTAATTTTTGGAAAATGAACCGAACTGAGCGACTGACCTTTGGATCTCTGGTGCGTACAATCTGGGCCCAGTCTCTCTCGGAGAGAGCAGTGCATGGCGGCAGATTGGGCCGAGGCCTCCACACTTCCGGCAAATTCCAACTCAGGACGGGTGTCTGCGCCATTTTCTCGGCAGGAACGGCAGCTCTCATTGAGTGGCTCCCTCCACTGCTCCACCACGTGATAGCGCTGTACCCAGAAACCGGCATGGACAGCTGAGGTGAAGGTCGTGCGAGGGATTTAAACGAACCAGTGGCCATTGCAGCAGCATTCCACGACAGCGCTTCCATTGCTCTTCTCCCGGTTCAGGAGAAACTGAGGTATGTTACAAGAGGTTAGGTCGGCCACTTTGTTTGTTACACCCCCTAAATGGTACAATTTAGTTTTTATTTTCTTATATTTGAATGTTAGGTAGATGTAGATGCTCTAAAAAATGGATAAATTTATTAGAAGGGTATTTTTCTATCAGTATTTGTTTTTATAGAGAAAATATTACCTTTGCATTCCTTAAGGTTTTCCCTCATGTCAAGGATAGTTGGGAGACTTTACACGAGAAAAATTCCATTAAATAGTCCATATTGTTTTCAATTGCACCCACTTTTGACTCTTTCAGGGATGTTATTAAGGGACACTATTGCCTTGTTGGAAGCTACAATGACTAGTTCATGAGATGGACCACACTATGGTAGGAGAGGGACCAAATAATGTTAGAGTTCATAATACCTTCCATAGGTTGTGAACCAATTTTGGTGTTATAGACATCAAGTGACATACTATGCACAAGTATTACAACGATCTGCATAGATACATCTAGACATAGTTTGGGATTCTCAACATCTCCTCACTAGGCATGACAATTTGATATACTATCAAAATGGAGTAGATATTTAAACAAAAGAACTGAGAGTTTGAATTTCTGAATTACTCATAGCAAAGGTAGGGATAAGGAATCCCTAACCCATAAGACAAAGGACAAAGCTAGGATGGAGCACCCAAAGCAACCCTTCTAGCCCATAAATAAAGAATTGTAATGGGAAGACAAAGAAAGACATGGGAAAGTGGTGTGAATTACATAAGATCCCTTGGCATAACACTTATGAATACCACTCAAAGAAAACATTGGTGGTTAAGCTGAAATTATCAAAGTTAGGTGTAGCTTCCAAGTCAAAATCAGAGCTAGACGAGGGGAAGTGGATAACCGATGCAGAACCCAATGCCACAATTGCTACCATCGTGGTCCATCCAATTGAACCCAAAGTACTAAAGAAGGTGGGAACATTTTCACTCGTATATGTGAGTGAAGGGTGCTCCCATACACTAGCAGAAGTCAAAAGAACCTCATCTAAGTAAATTTCATCCAACAATTAGACCTACCGACAACATTGCACTTACAACCATACACCATCGACTGACTCTACTAAGGGAAAGATATTTGTGCCAAACAATAATGTTTCTTGTGCTACAACATCAAGCTCTTCAAAGATAAGGTATTCTGTGATATTTCCCCACATGAAGTTTGTGATGTTATTTTAGGCCAACCATACTATTGGAAGCATCATGTTTCATATGAGTATAGGCATCACAATGTTATTATTTCCTTGGGAAGACAACAATACAGGATACCATAGGTAACTCTTCCATTATCGTTTATTTGAACTTTATGAAGAAATGCATGAAGTTCATTTGTTGACCTAGGAAAATTTTCATCTTCCTTATTCTCTCTTAAAGTTCCATAAAGGTCACGACCATGCCCATGGCCTCCACACATGGGCTCTCCATGCAGCAAAATTAAGTGGACAAGGTTGTGAAAAAATACAAGGACATATTCTCCTCACCCACTAGGGTACCTTTGAACTGTTGGGTCAAACATTAAATCGATATAACCCATGATGAACCTCTACTCAATAGGTCAATATATCACCATTATCCTTTTGGAAATGAAGAATTTAAGCACTAGATCTAAGAGCTACTCCAAAAATGGCACATATAATCGAGATCCTCACCCTGCAGAAGCCCAATCGTGCTTTTGTATAAGAAAGATGAGACCTAGAAAATATACACTAATTATAGCACCCTGAGTTTCCATTTAAAACCTAGTTTATATCTTAGACATGAAAAAAAATGTCTTATTTCCAAGGTTGAAAAAAAAATCAATATCTAGTGCAATAAATGGATCTCATGTGGTGGAATGTTGGTTCTTTTTAAATATATCCCCAAGGCTACCCCAATATACTAGATGTCCCTCAATTAGGTCCTAGAAGGTGTCTTAGAGTGGATTTAGCAACTATATTATCACCCTTTTTAGTTGGGGAAGGACAAAAGATAGGAATGGCCTTGGCATTTGAGGAAAATTGCAATTAAAAAATATCAAGGATTAAGACTCAAAAATATCTTCATGTTCTCAAAATCACTTGGTAAAAAAAACATTTGGAGTCTCCTACAAGGTATTGGTCTATGTCACATCTATGTGTGTAGTTAATAAAGTAAAAATACTTGGCCCCAAACTCTATTAAAGACTAGGTAAGGAACCCCATCAAAAAATCAGTAAATGCCTCAATCATTTGGAAAAAAACTATCTCAACTTTCCCTTTGATTAGGAAATGATTGGCTTGACACATTGGAAATGGAGATACATTTTAGGTGGGAATAAATTGGTTGATTACAAGAAAATAATTTTACTTAATTATAAATCCTCTCATTGAGGATATTTTTTAATATTTTTCCACTATTTGAGGTATATAATGAGGGTACCCTATGAAAGTAACCAAAG
This sequence comes from Pinus taeda, assembly GCA_000404065.3. Taxonomy (NCBI): domain Eukaryota; kingdom Viridiplantae; phylum Streptophyta; class Pinopsida; order Pinales; family Pinaceae; genus Pinus; species Pinus taeda. Next base: position 25,250 of record APFE030594840.1, on the reverse strand, counting down.
TTACCAACAACAACAATGGATCACATGGAGAGAATTTGTAATATATCTAACCTAAAAATATATTAAAATGAAAAATATACTGAAGAAATAACTCCAAAGATAGAGATATAATGCCAAAAAATGTTTTTTTATTAATATCAAAACCCTTGAGGTAGAGCAACACCATACATTTACTCCTTAAGGAAGCAAAACATTCCTCAAGCCATATGCTTGACAATGCAAAACAATACTCGACATATCAATGGAGAGTGTCTAGCCTCTATATAGGCTTCATACATACAATACCATGGGTCCATGGGTCTCTCAATACCATACATCCAATATAATGGGATTATCACATTATTCCCTAACTACTTGTGGTCTCTTGCATAATGTGGATTAATCACTTTATTTATTAACTATGGCCCATTTATCATCCTGACATTATTACATCATATTATTCCCTTAGGTACCACCCTCTGTACTCCATATTACTCCCCCTAGGTATAATACATTCCACCCTCCTTAAGCATGTTTCACCACGAAACATGAGAAGAACATAAATAATAATATCTACTCAAAATTGATGAGCCTCATCATTGGGTAATTATATGGGCCTTAATTCACCTCCTAGGTTAGTCAAACCAACTATTCTCATAACTTATTGCATACTTTTGATTATATTTTGTTACTGAGATGAGTTAGAGTTGGATATTTTGCTTTGTGGTCTAATGTGCATTTAATGCAGGATTAAAGGATAAAAGTAAGGAATTTTTCAAAGACCTTGGTCAAAACTCGAATGGGACAAGGGAGAGGAATTATAGGAGGGAAATCCTCCTCATTTACTACCCCTCCATTCAAATATTCCTCCATCAGCTTGGAGTGCAAACAGCCAAATCATGAGGACTAGAAGGCAACCGAGCAAGTGAAAGACAAAGCACCAGTTTATCTCGAGTTTGGGAGTCGAGACTCCCTAATTTAAGGAATTCATTGGAGACTTTAGATGTATAAGTAGAGAGGCCTAGGACCTCAATAGGATTCAGATCTTTTATTGTAGAACTCTATTCCATTTTCGAGCTGCAAGACTTGTGACAGTTTTTGATGTAATCCATTGTTTTGATAATAAGAATGAGTTTTGTTTTGAGCCAACACTGATTTAACTCAGAGGGTTGAAGCTATTGGGTTAGGGCCCAACCCTAGCAGCCAAGGCTCCTCTTTATTTTGCATGTATACTAGCATAGATTCATATTTTAATTGTTCATTTGTTTAGTAGTTGCATTTCCATTACAACATTGTAGATTATATTTGTTGTATGTTAGTTTGCTTCCATTTGTGCATTATTTCAGTTAGCAGGTTAGCAAGGAGAAAAAGGATCACCAGAAGGTTTTCATAAGGCGTCTCAGCCGAGACTTGAGATAGCAGCATTAGGTTAGTGATGATTTAGCAATTCTGCTTAGCATAGCTGTTTAAATGGTTAATTAGGATATGGTGTGATTTAGCATTACATGTTGTTTTCTTCATTATTACAGTAGTGTAGCTCTCTTAGAATAGTTTCTCTCTTCTTCCATCAAATAATAAAGCTTCTTCTGACTCTATAGAAGTCTATCTTGGAACCCCTGGGGTCTCTCGCCGGATGAACAGTGACAATAGGCAGGACTTTCACTTTTACTTGTGCATATAGCACTGTCACCTCCAATTTTGTACGAACCACGGGTTGATAAGTAAAGCTGGTAGCCCAGGAGTTGCAACATCCTTGCTTCAATATTGGCGCTCATCAAAATTATTAATCCATTAGTACCATGAATGTGCATCTAGCCATCTAAGAGAAAGGTGAACACTTGATCTATCCAGTGCCTCTCTTGCTTGAGATGGAAGCTGGTTCTTATAGTTCCTCTATGTTGATGTGTTGTGGGTGGATTGTTGCACCTATTTGTGTGTCTTCCATGAGTTGTTTCCCATGCTACTAATTCATTGCCACCTTTCTAGTGGTTGTCTTGTTAGGCGGTGTAGATGGTGATATGCTGAAGCTTTAATTGATGGTGCATCTTTCTACAATTACCATCTACCTCATCCATGTCTAAAGCATAAAAGTTAGCATGTAATACATATTTATCCATGGTCACCTTCAAGTCCCAAAATATTTGAATATGTGCCCCATCAACCTATCTCCTTTCAATATGTTGTGCTGAAATGTAGTACACCTAGGGGATATATTATGGGGTACAAAAGGAGGTACCCAAGGGAATAATGTAATAATGTGATGGGCCATATTTAATAAATAAAGTGGTTAACCTGCATCATGTAAGGGACCACAAGTAGTTAGCAATAATGTGATAAGCACATTTTATTAGATATATGGTATTGAGAGACCCATGGTATTGAATGTATGAAGCCTATATAGAGGCTAGAGACTCCCCATTGAGAGAGGTCAAAGATTATTGTATTGGCAAGCATATGCCTTGTGGAGCGTTCTCCTTCCTCAAAGAGTGATTGTATGGTGTTACCCTACCTCAAGGGTTTGATATTAATAAAAATCTGAAGTTTATCTATTTTTCTCTTGTATTGGCTCTTCGGTTTAATTGCAGTATTGGGTATATTTATATTTTCGTGTATTTGCAGGTCGGATCTATTACAAGTGGTATCAGAGCATATACTACATTCCACCCCCCTTAAACATAATAAGAACATAAATAATAAAATCTACTCAAAAGAGTACTCCACTGGTACCATGCACGTGCATCTAGCCATCCCAGAGATAGGTGATTACTCGATCTAGCCAGTGCCTCGCTCGCTTGAGATGGGAATTGATATTGGAGGTTCCTCTGTGTTTATGTTTTGTGGGTGGATTGGCGCACCTTTTTATTTGTCATGTAGGGTTTGTTGTCCTTGTTGCTAATTCGTTGTCATCTTGTTGGTTGTTTTCTTGTTGGGTGATGTGGGTGGTGATATGCTGAAGTTTTAACCAATGGTGTATCTTTCTTTAATTCACCGGCTAATGGAGCCTGATGGGTATCTGGCACATGTTGTGGTGCTTGCAATTGTTGTTTTTCTTCCAGTATTACTTCAACCACAGACTCCTCATCTGATGTATCAGTACCTATAACATTTTCTACTTCAACATTCTTAGACTCTACTTGTTTATTGATGGAAATATCATGCAATGTAATTTTCTTTTTTTTTATACCAGAGCTTTAGGAATTTCTTCTACACATTAATATTGAAAGTACCAACAGATTCCATCCAAGGGTATCCCAAAACCACATCCATATTAGCCATATCTGAAGCATAAAAATATGGATGCAATACATACATGTCCATAACAATCTTCAAATATTTATAAACTTGAACATCCTCATTATCAATCTGTGCGTTTTCAATGTGTTTTGCTGGAACTTGCAATTTTTTTGTCAAATTAACATTAATACAATTTTACTTGCAACTAGGATTGGTAGACACAATGATCTTCTCCTTCTGAATAAATCCATGAACCCGTAATAAGGAGATATCATCAGAAAATAACCTTTTCTATGTTTCGTTCTTCTGTTGTGTAGCATGAGACCATTTGTCCAAGAGGAGTTGTTCCAATTCTTCAAGTCAAAGTTTGGACAACTTGTTGTCAACTGAGCTCCACCATATGGCAGCTTCATATTTCACATGAAGCTATACTAAACCTTTCCAATGTTTCGGCGAGATTTTCTTAAGATCTTTAATTAATTCTTCAATTGTAGGACAATTATATTTCCCTGTAGAAAAAATAAATAAATAACTAAAATTAAAATTAAAATTAAATTAAAATTAAAATAAAAATAAAATAAAAATAAATAATAAATAAAAATATAAAAAATTCCCTGCTAAAAGCCATGAAAGGAGGGTTTTGAAAAAATCACTTATTTTTGGCGAAAAATTTAAAATGGTCACGGTTCGGTCAATATTGCTCGGAATATTTATTATGAGATATTTTTGGAAATGGAACAACCATTCTACATTGTCTCATGTGATATAAATATCTATCTAGCCACTCTGGAAATTCAGATTCAATCTGCAACTATCCTGCCGTAAAAAAAAAATTAAAAAAAATATAAAAAAAAAGAGTTGTTTTTAAATCAGCAATATCTCCCTCATCCAGACTCTGATTTGACGGTTATTTTTTTTAATTGGGTAATTTTTCAAGAGGATCTCATATCTGCAATTAGTTTCTCAAAATTCCCCACAAAATCTACAAAAATTGACTAGAGATCCGCCATCCACGAATTGTCGTCAGAAACATTTCTGCAACACCGCTGATTTTTAAATCAGCAATATCTCCCTCATCTAGACTCCAATTCAGCCGATTTTATTTTTGAATTTGGGTATTTTTTCACAAATAATTCAGACATGCAATTTGTTTCAGCAAATTTTACCCCTGCAATTTCATATCTGATCTACAAGCTCGCCACCCCAAAAAATTCCTACAAAAATAAAAGAAAATATTTCTCCACTTTGCCCAAGAAAGTGCTCTGGTACCACTTGTAATAGATGTGACCTGCAAATATATGAAAATATAAAATATACCCAATACTGCAATTAAACCCAAGAGTCAATACAAGAGAAAAATAGATAAACTTCATATCTTTATTAATATCAAACCCTTGAGGTAGGGTAACACCATACAATCACTCCTTAAGGAAGGAGAACACTCCACAAGCCATATGCTTGCAATACAATAATCCTTGACCTCTCTCAATGGGGAATCTTTATCCTCTATATAGGCTTCATACTTACAATATCATGGGTCATTATCATGGGTTTGCCAATACCATATATATAATACAATGGGCTTATCACATTATTTCTAACTGTGGTCCCTTACATGATGCAAGTTAACCACTTTATTTATTAACTATGGCCCATCACATTATTACATTATTCCCTTGGGTACCTCCCTCTGTACCCCATAATATCCCCCCTAGGTATAATACATGAAACTTGCAAGCATTTCACCAATTTGAGATTAATTAGATTTTTCTTGCAACTAGGGTGAATAGAAACAATGGTCTTCTCCTTTAGAATACTTATATGAACCTGTAAACTAGAAATATTAGTAGAAAATAAGCCCTTATGGCTCTTATTGTCCTTCTATCCAGCATGAGACCATTTGTCTAAGAGGACTTTTTCAAAAATTTCAATGGAATGTGCATGCATTAGATGATGGCCATGTGAGTCCCACCATATTAGAGCCTCATCGATTAAAGAAAAATCTATCAAAGCTATCCAAAATGAGAATTTTGAATTTTTCTCTTTTATGATCACTTCAATAGTAGGACCATCATATTTTCTTGTAAAAATCATCTTTATATAACCCTTAAAATAGAATGAGTGTTTTGTCAAAAATTTACCTACTTTGTGGGAAAAATTTAAATTGGCCACAAATCAATCAAAATGGATTAGAATCCTTATTATAACCTGCTTTTTGGAAATGGAACAACCATCTTTCATCATCCCATGTAATTGGAATCGCGATCTGGGTACTCTTGGAAGTTAGATACACACTGCAATTGTCTGGTTGTCACAAAAAATTCTGAAAAAAGAGTTGATTATAAATTAGTTATATCTCCCTCATCCGAACTTTTATTTGACTAATTTAATTTTTGAAATTAAGTGGTTTTTAGAGAAAATATCATATATGTAATTATTTTCTTGAAATTCCATACAAAAATATGCAAAAACTTATTGGAGAGCAGTTGTCCACGCATTTCCGTCAGAAAAAAATTCTGCAAAACACCTAATTTAAATCAGTGATATCTCCTATGCCCGAACCTTGATTCAAACATTTTTTTTTTTGAAATGGGGTATTGTTTTGTAACGAAATTAGATCTATAATTTTTTTTTAAAATTTTGCACCAAAATTTTCATATCTGATCTGCAAAGTCATCACCCACTATTTTCCCCAAACAATTACACCTTAAGGAAGGAGAACACTCCTCAAGCGACATGCTTGACAATACAAAACAATACTCAACATCTCAATGGATATTCTCTAGCCTCTATATAGGCTTCATACATGCAATACCATGGGTATTTCAATACAATACACCAATACATTGGGCTTATCACATTATTCACTAACTACTTGTGGTCTCTTGCATAATGTGGGCTAACCACTTTATTTATTAACTATGGCCCATTTATTTATCATCCTTACATTATTACATCATACTATTCCTTTGGGTACCTCCCTTTGTACCCCATTTTATTCCTTTTAGGTATACTACTTCCCCAAGTTATACTACAAAATTTGATCTCAATAAATAATATATAGATAATTGAAAGACTTATATTAACTTATCTTAAAAAATGCTTCAAAATAAGTAAGACAAAAAGATATTATTTGTCTCTAAACCCTTCTACAGATTACAAACAAAATGTTGGCTAGAAAACCCTTCCATCAAGAGACAATGACAATCCACCAATTTAGTGGTGGAAGCCAATTTGTAAGTTTTATTATACTAAACCTAAAATCACTACGTGCCTCCTTATGAAAAACCAGACTCTATCATGGGACATTCTATAGAAATAAAGATTTAGATGACTTGGTAGATGTCATCCTTATGAATCCAATTTAGAAATTTATTTCCATCTCATTATCTCTTGCCCTACTTGAAATAGGTATAAACAGAAATAGGAGAAATAATAGGTGTTCATAATACTTCACAAGAGGAAACCATTGAATTATATATGAGAAGATGTTGTCAAAAAAGGAAAAACAAGGGGTACAAACCCCTCACTTACTTATTTTTTTGGAATTTGGCTAGGTAGAAATGCCAAAGCAAATTATAGTGTGGGCACCTTTCATCTTAAGTGTGCCATGAAAAATATCAACCCCCACTATTCTTATCCTAACATTTCTCTCTCATTCTCACAATCAAGTTCCAACGAATCCCATAAACAATGAAATCCCCTAGCCTTTCTTTGATGGAGCCTCACAAGGTATTCCTTCTAGAGGTGGGCCCGGGGGAATTATATTCCTATCCCTCAGTCATATCACCTCCCTCGAAAATGGAAAGGGTCCTCTAACATATGCTTCTCAAAGTGGTTCTTGTGTTGGTTTAGGAAAGAGGAAACACAAATTAAAAATTTTGGATGTTTGATTTTACTCATTTAATGGAAGAAAGGAGACTTTACCTTGAGAAATTTCACTTTATAGCCATTGTTCCTTGATATTCAAAGCATGCAAACAACTTTTACTTATCTCTCTTTGCTCATGTTTATAAGGAAAAAGCACAAAAGTTAATGAGCTTTCCAAAGAAGGATTAGTGTTGCAAGAGCACACTTTGGAATCATTCAATCATTTCAAGGAAACTTTCTTCTTATTCCCATGAACCATGATTTTATCTTCTTCACTATAATTAGGATTATGGAATAATAATCCATGAAACATGCAAATGTTTTAATATTATTGGAAATATTGTATGTATACTTTTTTAGGAATTATTTTATGTGTGGGTATTTCTATATATTACCATGGTAAATTGGAGTAATCTAGGCATCTATTTTACCATTAATATATTTTCAAACAATGTCAAATTTTGATTAAAAAATGATTAAATTTCTATATTTTTGTGGATAGACATGTTTATTTTGGAATAGGGATCCCATAAGTTTAATTTAGTTATAAATAATTATTGAGTACATGGTATGGATTTAACCTCTATTGAATATTCTAGAATATTCCTAGTAATATACACAAATTAAAGGTGAAATTTTATTTTAAAAGTAGGTATCATATAAAATGATTTATAGTTCTTTTGGCATATGGCATGTAATAGCGCAACCATATAAAATTAAATGGCCAGTAAGTGTTGATAGGTATCAATATATATAGGCATCAAAGCTCAGCAATATAAAATTAAATGGAAGGTAAATGTTGATAGGAATTAATTCATAATAGGCATAAATGCAGTTATTTCATAACATGTCTCACATTGTTAAAATTAAACTAGCCTAGATCCATCTTAAATTAGGATCTACCAAGGATAGAGAGGGACCAAATCTCTTGTCACTCTAAAAGAGTTTGAGAATTTTTTTTAGCAACACACCAATAAAATATTTT
>APFE030594840.1:0-16446 GCA_000404065.3 Pinus taeda | reverse complement strand
CCCTCTTTTTTTTCCCTCATCAAATTGGTATAAAATTATTTTACATAAGCTCGACATCAAAATATTTAATTTATGGTGAACATTAAAATATATATTTTTTCTCTCTCTCTATAAAATTATGAAATTGATATTCAAATAGTGGTTATCATTGATGTTCAAATATTTTATTGAAAATACATATTGAAATAAAGAGAAATTACATAAGCTGCTCATAGGCAAAAGTAAAAACCTATAAGATTTTTTCTACATTCAATTTAATTTATATTTCTATAATATAAGGTGATATAAATTATATTATTTTAATATGGAATTGAAATAAATCACAAGTAAAATGCAAGAAATGTTTTCATTCATTTCTATTATATTTCTATTATATAAATTGAATATAAACTATATTATTTAATACGAAAATTGAAAATATTTAAAGTAAAAATATAATGAATTTTTAGAATTTAATTTTTTTATCTCTAGATTATATAAAATTTATGTTTATTAATATTGAAAAATGAAAATTTTTATTTGTAGTGAAACTAACCTTTTTTTGTTATAATTTTTCTTTTCTTAAATATTACATGTTAACTATATGTTTGGTATGGAATGAATTTTGACATCTTTCATATTGGATTGTAATAGAAACAAGCAATTATGAAGTAAATTGTAATTTTTTATTATCAATTACCTTATATCTTTATCTATAAAGTTGATGTAATTATTACCCTGATAGACATGTCATTTTTGGAATAGGGTTACCATAATTCTAATTTAATTATCAATAATTATTAGATGTAATTAGTAATGGATGGTACACATTTAACCTTTATATAATATTTTAAAATATTCTTAGTAAGATACACAAATCAAAGATTGAGATTTATTTTCAAAGTAGTTATGACATTTTGGTCCTTTTAATTAAATTCATTAATTAAAAATGTCATGTGAACAAGTGCCATAGGAAAAGAGTTATTTTTTTTTATAAGTAGTATTGATAAGTCATGGCATTGGACCAAGGTATTTTAACAAAGTCTGTTCTCTCCATAATGAAATATGAGTGAATCACCATGGTAAAAATCTCATTACATGTTATATTAAAAAATATAATATTTAACTTTCATATATTAATTTTTAAATTTAGTTAATTTTTATGTTTTTTAATAATGTGAGATGTTTTGATGAAGTGAATATTTTGATTCTTATTATGAATTGATAATAATCTAATTTAAACGGGTAAGCTAATGTTATTTAAAAATTAAATTGAAGTGTTTTATTTATGGCAAACATTGAAATATTTTTTTGTTATTAATATTTACATTGAAAATATATATATAATATATATATATATATATATATATATATATATATATATATATATATATATATATATAATATATATATATATAAATAATAATATATAAGAAAAATGTTTTAACATTGTGTTTAAGAGTGCCTTGGGCAATTAAAATATCAATGCAAATATATATGGAAATATTCTACCAATTGATATATGGAAATATTCTATGAATGAACAGACTTTGTGGACAGTATTCATGATAAATGGAGAAAGAAAAAACTCAATCTTTCATTATTAGCCAGTTACTCAATGATTCATAACTCTGCTCAGTTGCCCATGAGTTATTCCTGGAGAAATAAATGAATGCTCCATTGTCTACCAACTACTCTTTCATAATGGAAAACCTCTGATATTGAATCTACTCATGGGGTTTTTGGGGCGATTGAGACTGACTATGCACTAGGGTTTGAGCAAGCTTCGCGATCTCCCCTAGGTTCCTGTAGTTCTAGCCCGTGGGGCCCTACCCGTCATGACGGATCTGCTACAACATCATGGCACTCGTTCTTTCAAGGATATGGTCTCTGTCGACCACCAAAATAAGATTCATTCTTCACTAAATTTGCCTCCATCTATGCCTTATATATGCCACTAGGAGGAAGCTTGGACAAAGAAGAAAATACTCATCCACAACAAAAAGAGCTTCCAAAAAGGAATGAAGACACAGTGAAAAGAGCAACCAAGGACAATCACACAGACAAGGGCAAGGCCGCAGACTCGTCCTTTTCTGGAATGGTCAATCCTTCACCCTCTCGGGAGAAGCCATAAGATCAAGGGAAAATACCAAGAACAACTATAATCCCAAATCCAAGAGAATCCTAGAACTGGAAATACAGGACCTCGGGGTAGCTGAATACAGAGAATACATGCAGGAACACATGGTTATATGCAATTTCATGGAAATATGGCCAAAAAAAAGAGCCCTGAACTAGTGGATTCAGAGAAAATGGACACCCAAAGGGGAGATCATACTTCAATTGGGCTCCAAAGTATTTTTGCCAGTCATATTTAACATCCTAGAAGACAGAGACATAATTTTTTAAGGAGGAACTTATTTCTACAACTCAGCGAGTTTATACATGAGATTCTGGAGGGAGAAATTCACACCAAAAAAAGAGGATTTCACTAGGGTTCTATTCTGGGTTCGCCTCTGCTCCTTACCAACTGATTCTTGGGCTCCTTCAGTCTTAAAAGGTATAGGAGACCAGATGGGGAGTAAATCAAAATGTATGAAGGCACCAGAACGAGTCACTATGTATCCTATGCCCGAATATGTGTGTACATAGACGTCTCTGGGATGAAGTCTGGCTGCAAAGTATAGACTATGAATAAATTCCTTTCCGATGCAGAAAGTGTCACAAGCACAAGCATCTTTTCCGAGACTGTCCCATGAATAAAACCCCTCAAATGCAAGAGCAATAAAATAAACAAAAAGATATGAAAGGGTTCACCAAAGTAATCTCCAAGGACAAGAATAATAGGAAGAAAGTTATTCCCAAGAAGAACTAATACAAAGAATCAAGCCAGGATCAATTCAAGTTACTAAACAGTGACCAACAACAAAGGGACCCTAATGAAATGATAGAATATGAAGCAGGAGAGGAAGAAATGCACCCAAAAGACAACGACCAAGATGGAAGGGACACAAGTAATACCAATAGACGTAAGGAGCAGTCGTTAGAGGATACATAAATGCAACCAGCCGAAAAGGAGGAAATGCTAGAGGAAGATGTAATAGAAGAAGCTCTATAGGGGGTAGACCTTGCAACAATTGCGGAGGAATGGAAAGAAAAAGGAATAAATGTCATATCATAACAACAATTACAAAACATTGAAGGAGCTTATCTCCTCTAGGAAGAATTGAAACTCAAAGCCCATAATCCAGCACAAGAAAGTATAGCTTCAAAATGCATTTTAGTCAACATCCCGATAGAAGGACTCAACCCCAAAGTCTCAAGCAGAAAGAGAGGACGAAATACCACCATTCATCCCCTTCAAGAACTGGGAGCCAAGTTAATCAATGAAGGAAAGGTAAAGGCTCTTTCTCTATACCCATCTCCATGTTAATGAATTGTGTATCTTGGAATATTATGGGACTCAATAGACCTGGAAAGAAATGCATCATAAAAAGCAGAGGCCTATCTCATCATCTTGACATCTTGATCATTCAAGAAATGAAATTGGACCCGTCTCACCCTCCCCTCCTGCTCAACTCGTGCTTCATGCCTTACAGCTCCTTGGCTAATACGGTTACAGGCACAACGGGAGGGATAGTGACTTTCTGGAAAAATTCCAAATTCAACCTTCTATCTTCTCTGGCCACTCACCATTCCTTAACTGTGATCCTGAGAATCTTAGACACCAATAAGACCATTAGTATAACCAATGTTTATCCCCCACACAAGATGATATACCACATCAAAATGCTCCAAATCATTTCCAATCTCCTTGACCCTCTGCACCACCCCATCAAAATCATAGTTGGTGATTTCAATATAATATCTAACTTATCTGAAAAGAAAGGAGGAATCTGAAAGTTAGATAAGGACTTTGAGGCTTTCCTTCCCACCATTGAAAAGCTCAACCTCATCGACATTCCCACAAGCAATGCTTATTCACCTGGAATAACAGAAGAGGAGGAGACCGTCAAATAACCTCCCATTTAGACGTTTCCTTCTTTCTGAGTCTTCCTATATCATCTCTTGAGAAACGGAGCTGAGAATCCTTCTGCAAGCAGGCTTCGATCACTAGTCTATCTCTCTCAAGATTCAAATTTCCACGTGTCCGAAGAATAAGACTTTCAGGTTTGAGGCCTTCTAATTGAACCACCCAGATTTCATGGAAAAAATGAAACAATGGTGGACCTACTCTCCCTCCAAAACTAGAAACAAAATGTATACCTTATAACAAAAATTAAAACATATCAAAGAGGAAATAAAAAAAATGGAATATAGATACTTTTGGAAATATTATTACGGACAGAAAAAACTTGGAAGAACAACTTGAACTTCTTCAACAAAATATAATTGAAGAAGGGCTATTGGAGACTAGTAAGTAAGAGGAACAACTACTACAACAAAGATGGGATGAAAGAACCATTCAGGAAGAAAAGGTGTGGCAACAAAAATCCCGAATAAATTGGCTAAAATGTGGAGAAAGGAACACTACGTTTTTCCACAAAACAATGATACAGCACAGGAGGAACAACATAATTCTAGCTCTGAAGAACCAAGAGGGTCATCTCATTCACTCTCAAGAGGAGTTGGAAATAGAGCTCACCAACTATTTTAACTCTCTTCTCAAAGAGCTAAGGAATGATCAAGATCAGAATATCAAAAATATCACCAAGAATATTCCCAAAATCCTCACGGAGGACCATAATAAAATGATCTTAAGGAAAGTCTCTCTGCAGGAAATGGAAGATGTTGTCATGGGAATGCCCAATGGAAAAGCTCCAGGGCTGGATGAGTTCACCATTGATTTCTACAAAGCTTGCTAGCCTATCATAAAGGTGGATGTTCATAACCTAGTGGAGGAATCTCAAATTTAGAAGTTTGTCCTTCAAGCCCTTAACTCCACCTTTCTGACTCTGATGCCCAAAGGAATATCTGTGGTCCCCAGACAAATCTAGGCCCATAGTCCTCTGCAATTTCATATACAAAATAATATCCAAAATTCAGGCCAATCAACTTAAAGTCATCCTCCCTCTCCTCATCTGACACCGACAGTATGGATATGTGGAAGGAAGGAAAATCATGGATAACATCAGCCTCTCTCATGAGATTATTCACTCTCTCAAATCCAAAAAAAAAAATGGTATGATGATTTAGCTAGATATGTCCAAAGCCTTTGACAAAATAAGCTGGCTATATGAGACAGATTATATGCATTCACTTTCCACAAGGAAGCATCAAGTGGATAATGGCTATGTTGTTAGGAAACTTCTTCTCCATCCTTATGAATGGCTCACCTTCTCAACACTTCCATCCTTCAAGGGGTATCAGGCAAGGGGATCCAATCTCTCCCTTCCTCTTTTTTATAATGGTAAAAGGGTTAAGTCACTCTATCACTGCTGCCCTGCATGAAAATAATCTCTCTGGCCTCCATCCCCATGCCTCCGCCCCCCCTACAACTCACCAGCAATTTTTGGAGGATACTCTTCTCATGGGCCTCCCATACATCAAAGAGGTTGCCTCTTTCATGTCCATCATGACAGACTTCTCTGTCACTTTGGACGCCTCCATCAATCCCTCTAAATCCAAGTTGTTTGTCTTAACACTCTGTTATCCATTTGTAGGAACATCACTAGACTCCTTGTGATACCTATTATCTCTCTCCCCTCCACCTACCTTGGCATTCCCCTTACCGATAAGCCTCTCTCCCGGGCCACATGGGAGAACCTTCTAAACAAATTGGAGAAAAGATTGGCCAATTGGACCTTTAGATCTCTAAATTTGGTTGGTTTTCTTATCTTGGTTAAATTTGTCCTTCAGTCCATCCCGCTTTACATGTACACGGCTCTGGTAGCCCCAAATTTGATTTCAAACAAAATTAGGAACCTTAAGAGGAAATTCTTATGGAGAGGTGTTGAGGTCAAACATAAATGGGCTCTTGTAGCATGGGATAAAATTTGCAAGCCAAAACAAGATGGTGGCCTCAGTCTTAGAGATATAGACCTGCTAGGAAAGGTCGTGGGAGCCAAAAACTTATGGAGATGTATAGCCAACCCCAACTCCCCTTAGGGTACCCTCTGGAATACAAAGTACACTCCCTCATTAACGCAAGAGAAAATCATCAGGCTCAATGGAAACATCAAAGGTTCTATCATTTGGAATCAAACCTGGGAGAATAGGGACATCATTCAAATACATAGTTTTTGGGAAATAGGAAGCGGTAAAAAGGCTCTTTTTTGGGGAGATGCCTGGAAACAAAGGTCGGAACTTGATCAAGATCACTATCAACATATCAAGGCTAAAATGTAAAATAGAGGCAAGATCAAAGTCAACCAGTACTGGGGAAAAGTGAAGAAAATGACAGATGGAGAAATTGGATCAATTAAGAGGAATGGACTCCCCTTATGAACTCCCAAACCTGGTCAGACCTCTCCATAGAGTTACAAAAAATACGTCTCCTCTTCGACTTTGCTGAGGATAAGCTCATATGGGGGAAAAAATCTGCAGGACACTTCATCTTAAGTGAAGCCTACAAATACATAGCAAAGCACAACCAACTCCAACCAGATCCGGAATGGAATGCAATCTGGGACATGAAGCAATGGATGAAAATATCCATCTTCCTTTGGTTAATCATGCAAAGAAACACTTTAACGTTGAAAAATCTTATAAGAAAAGGCTTTATAAGCCCCTCAAGATGTCCCCTCTACCAGCAAGATGAAAAAACCCCCAATCATATGTTAAATGTATGTTCTTTCACGTCCAATGTTTGGAATTGGATTTCCTTAGTCTTTAAAAGCTATGATTGAGACCCCTCTTCTATTCAAAATACCATTGCGAATAGGAGAACGATATTTCCCCCCATCCATTGGTTAACCACGCATGGAATATACTTCCTTGTTTTATCTGTTGAACTTTGTGAAAGGAACGCAATGCGAGAATATTTTGTGGCCTCTCCATCCAAGAGGAATTCATTATCGTCAAGATCAAAAGCACACTCCGTAAAACAGTTGTAGGGCTATAACTAGGGTCTCTCACACCACCAATTGTTCCACATTATTAAGTCAATCCGGGATCGTTTGGTTCTTTCAAGGAGTAACTCAATCCGAGGCTGTTTTGCCCAAGTAATGCTCGGTAGTATAGTGCTCTAATGAATTGAAAGGAAACATATACTAAACTATAACTGAATCAACTCAAGGATAAAATCACACAAATCAATCTGATCAGTCAAGGGTACGGAACCAATAACCCTTCCCTTTAGAAACTGATAAAGAAGGAAACCAAAGCAGAGGCTTATGGATCTGGGAGTCAGGCAGCGTCTTGCTGGGCTCACAACAGTCTTAGGCCTGCTATCACTCGAAAGTAACAAAAGCAAATAAGCGAAAGTAAATGGAACAGCAATTATGAAATGGAACAGCAGGAATTAAATGGAACAACATAGGTAAATGGAACAGCATAAGTAAATGGAACAGCAGTAATCAAATAAACAGCATAAATAAATGGAACAGCAAACAGGAAACGTCAATCATATGGAACAGCTAACTCAATTGGAACAGTAAACGCAATGGAACAGCAATCTTAAACGGATGCACACGTTCTAAGCTATTACAACAATCTGGGAGTAATGTATGACGTGACTATTTCTGAACAGAGTGATATCGTCTTCAAATCTCGCAAACACTTATTTTATATGAATCCAATGATGATACCAGTCATACCAATGCCGGGATGCAATTCAAAGAAATTCACTCTATATAATACAGAGACATGAATGAGGAAACTTATTCAAATTCAGAAATTAACTGAAGAGCATAGTCTATCATGTGAAAGATATATCAGATTGCTGGAACAAAGGAAATAATCAAACCACACCAATCACCGTATGATACAACAACGAGTGACCGTCGGAGCTGGGCCCTTGGCTACCAATGGTACACCGCTTGAAGCTACTTCAGATACAGAAACGAAGTGAACACAAGGTTCTTTATATTGATTGCATTAACAAAGATACACAAAATCAAGTCTCAGCAAAACTTAATGCTCAAAGCTGTTCCGAACCATGTAATTACAACAATCGATCCCCCACGCTCAATGGCGTGGTATCTTTATATAACAAAAATGACGGAGATATCTAGATACAAAAGATAAGCTAAAACAGCGATCCCTCAGGATCAGAGATCCTGAGGGATTCGCTAATCGTTCAGTTCTTCTCGTTCCTTTCTTGCGTTCTCCATCTTGGCGTCCCACGTCCTCTTCCTGGGTCATTCAGCTCTAATTTTACTTGATCGCGTCCGCATCCGGTTCCCTAGTGCTGGGACAGCAGTTGCTTTCCCTTTGCTTCTTGTTTCTGCTCGATAATCCCCTGTTTCCGCGTCCTTCTGCATAGAAAACATCGATTATTGGTGATTGAGCTTCGTTTGTCCATTTCCACACAATTTATCAAAACCCTTTTATTCTTTAGACTTATAATGCAGAAAAGGTTAGGAAACTTATTAGAAAACCACTAGATTATTACTCAAAAAGCATACCTTCCAAGTGCTCCACAAAGTGCAGGTAGTCTTGCGACTTATATGGCTATTGTATTACGTAAGTTTGCAACATGTTTTCGACTATTTGATTTACTCGCTCCGTCTGCCCATCTGTTGAAGGATGATATGCAGTGCTGAAGTGTAGTTGTTTGCCCAATCCTTCAAAAAGGGTGTTCCAGAAGGCTGATGTAAATTTCACATCACGGTTGGAAATAATCATCTTAGGTATTCCATCTAATTTAAAAATGTTTTGCATAAAAATGTTAGCAATTTGTACCACTTTATAAGTTGACTGGATTGGTATAAAATGAACAAATTTGTTCAATTTGTCCACTACCACCATGATGGAGTCAACTTTCCTTTTAGACTTAGGTAATCCGATAATGAAATCGATGGATATGGTTTCTCATTTCCATTCAGGGATATGCAGTGGGTGGAGTAGTCCTGCTGGGTGTTGGTGCTCCGCCTTTACTTGTTGGCATTTCAGAAAACGGGCGAAATACTCTGCTAGCTCCTTCATACCAGGTCAAAAAAATATTTCAAAATCAAATTCGCTTAGGAGGTCATCCCAACAGGGTTGCTAGCATTTAAAGTGGGTTTTTTCAAGTATTTTGTAAGACTATGATGATCAGTGTGTTGAAAATGGCAACAAGAAATGCTAAAAATAACATAGCTGTAAATAGCAGTTCGGGTATCATTGTTGGACATAACAGCAAGGAACGAAAAAATGCAAGTGCTATAAATAGCATTGCTAAAAATAGCAGTTTGAGATAGATTCCTATTTTAGTTAGTCCCTAATAAAATGGAGAAGTAAATATTTGAATTTGATCTTAGCAGTTGTTTGTAAAATAATTAATTAATTCATCTTGAGTTAATTAGTTAAGGAAAAATAAACATGAAGTCTATGTGAGGACATGCAACAGTGATTCCTTTGATTAATGGATTTATCCATTAGTTAAAGAGATAAGAGTGAGTTGTAATTAGTTGGCTCAGTTAACTAAATCAAGTCCAGTTAGATTAATTCAAACAGTTTGTTGAATTAATTGTGAGTTCAGTTAGTTAATGCTTGCATGCATATAATTGCCGCACTTTAGATAACTGAATATTCTCTCATAAATAACTCATGCATGTAAGTTTTGTCAGGGACCCAGTTGAGATCAGAGGAGGGACAATGTACTATCAGTTGGATGAATTTTTCCTATAAAGGAAACTCATCCATGCAGAAGGATTTATCTCATTCAAGATTGCGCAGTGACATTAGAGGTTAGTGAGTATGTGAAGAGGCCAATTCACACAAGTGGTAGCACTGGACCCCAAGGAAAACTGCACAAGGAAATAAGAGGTTTGGAGGGCAGATGAGAAGGTTTGGAGAAGCCTTTGGCTGTCTATGAGTGACATTGTTTGATTGCAGAGAGAGCATGATAGCTTGAGAGCTGATTCTTTTTGTAACTTGAATAAGATTTTCACTTGTATGATAATACAAAGATTGGGGTTTTAGGCTGAGGCTTTCCCCAGGTTATTTCTTCTGTGTTATGTGCGATTAATTTCTCATTCTCAGTTATATGTGTTCTCATTGATTTTGCTCAATTCGATTAAGCTTCTGCAAAGTTTTTTGTAGAAGTAGATCTTGTATTTTGCTTTAGTATATTGCATAATTTGTTAATATACAGTGGGAATTTCTGCATGGTATCAAAGCAAAGGTGATCAAACGAGAAGAAAAGTATACAAGAAGGGAGAAGTTTGAAGTTTGTGGTTCCTCAATATAGAAATTGAGTTCTTATCACATCTGAATTTCACCAATGGAGTTTAGTGGTTTAAGACTCGAGTATGCCCTTGATGGCAGCTCGAATTATATAGCCTGGAAGGATCACATGGAAGCAGTATTAAAGGATAACAGTCTAAAGGACTTCATTGATCAAGAAGTCCCCAAGCCGACTGATGCTAGTCAACTGGCGGAATGGAAGAATGTGTGGCTAGAGCAAGGAGAATCCTCCTGGAGGGAGTTCGAGACCACATTGTGTCGAGCCTCCATCGGAAGGAGACACCATTTTTGATGTGGACAACATTGAAAGATATATATCAGAACAAAAGTGATCAAAGGAAGTTGGCGCTGAAAGACAAGCTTCCTATGATCAAGTGTGAAAAGGGCAACACGATCTCTGCATATCTGAACAAGCTCACCACCTGCAGTGATGAGCTTAGAAGTGTAGGGATAATGACCACTGATGATGACATGGTGAGTCTTGCACTCCTTGGTCTTCCTAAGAGTTGGAATAGCTACCAAGACTCAGTTAATGGAAGAGAAAAATTTCCAGATTGGGAACGACTTTGGTCCAATCTCATGCAGGAGGAGATAAGAAGAAGCACTAGAGATGGATCTTCATCATCCAAGGAGGATGAAGAAAATTGTGCCTTTGTGAGTAAGGAAAAGAAAGGGAAAGAGAAGTATTCTCATCCCAAATTCAGTTCTTCCCATGTTGGGAAGAAGTTTGACAAATCGAAAGTGTGATGCTTTCATTGTCATGAGGTGGGCCATTTTGCTATAAATTGTCCACTGAAGAAATCCAAGATGGGATCCAAGGAAGGATCTGAAGGTGAGGCATTGGCCTCATAGTTCGAGTTGGATTTCACCTTCTTAACATGCATGGTTTCATCCATGGTGGGATGTGGTTGGTTTCTTGACAATGGAGCTTCTTTCCACATGATCGGCGACAAGAGTCTTTTCATTACCTTGGAGGAGAAAGATATCGAGATACTCATAGAGATGGGTAATGATGAAAAGTATAGTGTCTTAGGTGTAGGGACGGTTTTTTTTAGAGGGAGCATGGAGCTCGCATTACCTTGACCGATGTTAAGTATGTACTAGGACTGAGGAGAAATTTGGTGTTGATCGCTATGCTAGAAGACAAAGGCTATGATGTAGTCTTCAGTAAGGGAAAGGTTTTCCTTCGACACATCACCACTAGCCAGGTGAAGCAGATCGGTTCATGAGTCAAGAACATGTATGCCCTTGAGGTTCAAGATGCATTCAAAGCCTTGAGGAACAAGGCAACTGATGGAAACTTGGTGGTTGAGAGGCAGAGTACATTACCTCTCAACATGCAGCCACAAGAGAAGTCTTAGAGAATTGGTGAAGTAGCTTCAGGAGGTTGTGCAGTGGCCACAACTAGAGAAGCCAAGAGGAGATCGAGTAGAGACATCTACTCATGCAGAGACCTCCAGTAAGGGGAAATTTCGAGCCAAGTGGGCAGAGGGATCACATGCATCCATACCTCTAGGTTGGAGGTGGGTGATGTGAAGTGACATTTCTAAGAAGGCTAGAATAGGGGCAGGATCATTGAGGTACCCAACCTATTTGATTAGACCTTGCTACAGGAGCCCCGACGAGGAGTAGTAGGATTGGCTGAGTGGGTAGAAACAGATGCGGATGGAACGATAGAGAGAGCTACAGTGCAGGAATCCTAAGACAGTGCAGAGTCAGCAAGTTGCAACAATGCGAGAGGCACAAGAGTGTTGCATCAGTGCAGGATGACACAGAGAGGTGTGCAACGGTGAGATATGAATGGAGTTTCATAGTAGCTCAGAGGTCGTAGAGAGAGCACTTGTCAGCGGCAGATGGAGCTTCAACATCAAAGAATGTTTCTAGCCCAGCAAAGAGGTCAGTTGGGAGGTTTTTTTGTTGCTCGAGTTGCTGGAACAACCACACTTGGGAGAAGTGTTTCATGCAGAACATTCCAAAGGTTCAGGATTGGGTTCGAGTTGAATGCCTTTCTTGTTGAGAGGGAGTGTTGAAAATAGCAACAAGAAATGCTAAAAATAGAAGTGCTAAAAATAGCATTGTTATAAATAGCAGTTCGTGTACCAGTGTTGGACATAGCAGCAAGGAATGAAAAAATGGAAGTGCTATAAATAGCATTACTAAGGGATAGATTCCTATTTTTGTTAGTCCCTGAACTAAAATAGAAAAGTAAAAATTCGAATTTGATCTTAGCAGTTGTTTGTAAAATAATTAATTAATTCATCTTGAGTTAATTAGGTAAGGAAAAATAAACATGAAGTCTATGTGAGGACATGCAATAGTTATTCCTTTGATTAAGGGATTTATCCACTAGTTAAAAAAATAGGAGTGAGTTGTAATTATGAGTTGTAATTAGTTGGCTCAGTTAACTGAGTCAAATCCAGTTAGATTAATTCAAATAGTTTGTTGAATTAATTGTGAGTTCAGTTAGTTAATGCTTGCATGCATGTAACTGTTGCACTTTAGATAACTGAATATTCTCTCATAAATAAGTCATGCATATCAGTTCTGTCAGAGACCCAATTGAAATCAGAGGAGGGACAATGTACTATCAATTGGATGAATTTTTCCTATAAAGGAAACTCATCCATGCAGAAGGATTTATCTCCTTTAGGATTGTGCAGTTAGATCAGAGGTTAGTGAGTGTGTGAAGAGTCCAATTCACACAAGTGGCAACACTAGACCCCAAGGAAAACTGCGCAAGGAAATAGGAGGCTTGGAGGGTAGAGGAGAAGGTTTGGAGAAGCCTTTGACTGTCTATGAGCAACATTGCTTGATTACAGAGAGAGCAAGATAGCTTGAGAGATAATTCTTTTTGTAAATTGAACAAGATTTCCACTTGTATGATAATACATAGATTGGGGTTTTAGGCTGAGGCTTTCCCCAAATTATTTCTTCTGTGTTATGTGTGATTTATTTTTCATTCTCAGTTATATGTGTTCTCATCGATCTTGCTCAATTAAATTAAGCTTCCGCAAAGTTTGTTGTAGAAGTAGATCTTGTATTATGCTTTAGTATATTGCATAATCTGTTGATCGACAAAAATATTGCATGGTTGTCTCACGAATATTCTCATAAAAAATAGTTCGTGATTCTCTAAAATAAATATCATACATGCAATTTACCTTGTGACTTAAGGCACTTGCAACCCAGTTCTCTTTTCACTTCAAATGTTTGATTTCAAAATCAAATTCACTTAGGAATTCATCCCAACAGACTTGCCTAGCATTTAAAGTGGGTTGTTTGAAGTAGTTTTTGAGACTATGATGATCAATGATTAACAGAAATTTCTTACCCATAAAGTAATGTCGCCATATCTTTAAGGCATGAATCACCGTTGTTAGTTCTAAGACATATGCCAAATATTTTTGTTCGTAATCTTTAAGCTTTTTTGACTCATAGGCAACAACCCTACCTTCTTGCATTAATATGCCACCTACACCTTCCTTGCTAACATCCGTACAAACCACGTATTCTTTATTGGAATCAGCAATGCTCAAAATAGTTGTGGTGGTGAGTAGATGTTTGAGCTGATCAAAGCTCCTTTGATAGTTGGGGGTCTACCTAAAGTCTTTTCCTTTTTTTTGCAGAGAGGTAATAGGATATGCTACCTTAGAAAAATCTTCCACAAATTGTCTATAATATTCAACTAGGCCCATGAATGATCTTATGTCAGCTACATCTTTCGGTATCGACTACTCCATGATAGTTCTTATTTTCTCTCGATCCATTGCGATTCCATTCTTGGTGATGACATGTCCCAAGTACTCGATTTGCTCCTTAAAGAATCACATTTATTGTACTTACCATATAGTTGGTGTTCTCTTAGGACTTGCAGAACAATACAGAGATGCTCTTTATATTCTTCTATGCTCCAAGAGTAAATCAGTGTGTCATCAATAAAGATTACCACGAACTTGTCTAAGACCTGATGAAATATATTGTTCATGAAGCACATGAAGGTTGCTAGGGCATTAGTTATCCCAAATGGAAAAATTAAGAACTCATAATGATGCAGGAGAATCTAGCTGACAGGGCAAAGATAACAGTGAGGGAATATGGTTTCTGAAGAGGACAGAGAGATTGATTCATTTAGTTGGAAACAAACTTGTTTTTTTTTGTTGTTTCCTTTTCTTTTATCAAGTTACTTAAAGATTACTGTAATAAGTCATAATTAGGAGTAGTAATAATTAGATTAGAGTCATTGTTTTCAAATAGTTAAGTTATTGTTGAAAAAGGCATGAAAAGAAAATGTACTAGAAATCAGACAAAGTTCTGTATGGAAAATAACTGTTGTAACTAATTGAACAAACTGAACAAACTAACAACAGTTAGAGCAGTTTGTAACAGTGCTATTAAATAGTGAAACAAAGAAAAATACAGGGGTTCGGACTCAGAGAGAAGTACTAAGAAAAAATATATAATTTTTTCTGTGCACATATCCTCATAGCGTCCTATTCATTTCTAAGTATTTTTATATTGAATTACTGTGTGAATGTCATAAATGCATGGTCACAAAATTTAAACAAACAAGGGAGACATCCGAAAGCAGAGTTCGTTAAATTCAGAGGAGTAACAACATTCATCTACAGGAAACACCAACAGAGAACCAAACACGCAACCAGGAATCATCCATACAATTTTCTATATATGAAAAAAATCAGAGTTTTCCATTACAGTGCAGAGGACAACCACCATAAAACCCAGGTATGCGAATTTTAAAAGCGTAACCAAAAATTCAATTCCAGAAGATCACATACAGTCATCAAGTTATTGTCCATTTACATTCTGTATTTAAAAACTTAAGAATGAACCAGTTCACGGATTTGGGGAACTGTAACCATTATCAACATAGATCGAAAGTCCCATAAATTCCCAAACCCACTCCTACGACTCGATAGAGACGCTGTATAACAACAGGACCAAACATAAACAGTGGCTCGAGGCCAACAACCAAACCAAACTATACGCCAAAAGACTCAGGCAAACAAACTACAAGTAAATAGAACAATGCTACCCGGAATTCCCTCGATCGCTCCACCTGCAAGAGAAAACAAAGGACGAGAGTCAAAATACAGTGGAAGGAAAATACAGGAATTCAAAACAAATTTTATTTTGAATAATAAGAAACAACACTGGTTCCGCTTACCTACCAGAGGAGTCGTGACCATTACAACCTCAGATTGTCTTCCTACTCACAAGGAGCCGAAGACGTTAGAGCCAGAAAGAGGAACAGGTAAAACGAAATAGCAGAGAAGGAAAGCTTACCAGTTGCATTGGCGGAGGAATCGACGAAGAATGACACCATTGGTTTGCCGAGACCGTGCATGAGTCGAACCATTGCTGTAGAACGAGACCAGGAACCACATTCTCATATACCGACACATAGAGGTAACAGTAGTGAAAACCCAGATAACAAATCGAGCAGAGGATGCACAGAGGCAGAGACCCATAAAAAAATCGACAACAGAAAACTCAGGGATAGTCTAAACACAAGCAGAGAAACAAACCTTACCAGGTTTCCATAGTTCCGCAGACGACTGAGACACTTCCACAATAGAATTCGAACAAATGGAGCAGTGAAGACCACCGCGAGCATGTAGCTCAACAGACTCGGAGCAACAAAACCCTGGACCAACTAAAAGAACCCTCATCGAAACTTGCAGACTACCAACTCGTGTCACAGAGAACCAGGCAAACAAGCTTCAAACAAATATGAAGCATCACAGAAGAGAATCACAGTGAAATTGCCAAGTCGTCGAGAGCTCGCAGACAGAGGAAGCGGAAGTAACACAAAACCAAATGGACGCAAGGGTGGTGAAAACCCTATACCAAGGCAGGATTTAGAATTCCAACACGCTGCAGGTGTCCGCTCCACATACAGCCAACGTACCTTACCGTAAAAACCTATTAATTGAGCCCAGATTCAAAATCAAGTTATATCTATCCAAAATCCGGTTAACATAAATATCAATTGATGGTACAACAACAGGTGGAAAGGAGCGACGGCGGGACCACGTGGGCTAGCCCCATCAAGTGGTATCAGAGCAGAAAATTAAAAAAAAAAAAGAGAAGATGGAAGTTCAAATACAGGGACGTGGA
>APFE030594831.1:0-14508 GCA_000404065.3 Pinus taeda | reverse complement strand
GCCTCTGCTAATTTGATTATTCTAAAATCAATTTTTACTAGTTAATATGAAATAACCTTCTCGTGTAAAAAAAATTTAAAAAATTATGATAGGTATATCTAGTTTCATTTAACTTATTACTAATATTTAAAAATAGTGTAATAAATAAATAAATATATATATATATATATATTATTATATATATATTATATATATATTAAAATAAATTAATATATTATTGTTATTATTATCTCTCACTGGCGGGTAACTTACGCATTCGTGCGTTGAAAAATTCAATTAAACTGAACGCATGCTGTATAAATGTTACGTTATAAAAGTAAAAAATAAAAAATTCTTTATTATTTAGGTTTTTTTTTCAAATTTTTCATTGATTAATTTTCTTGATGTCTTATTTTGTAATTATTTTGTTATAGTCGCAGGTTGTACAGGTTGACGTGTTCGTTTCAAAGTTAGTGTTATTAATGATGATATTAAAGCCTGGTCATGAGTTCCAGAGTGAAACGGGTTGTTGGGCAGTGCGTAAAACACTATGGATGGAAAGGCTCTGCCATCTCTGTGAGAATATGAACATCGAGGATGAAAATCACTTCCTCTTAGAGTGCCCCGAATACAACCACATTAGATTACAATTTCAAAATCTTTGTTGCAATACTGACCTTCCTAGCCTTTTACAATGTCAAAATTATAGTGAGCTGTAGAGGCTTCTCTCCAAGCTTTTTGAGCATAAGAATAAAATCTTAAATCAAACTAAACAATTTGTTTCTTTAGGTTTGATAGACCAAAGTTTGGTCTAGGTAGATGTTAACCATCATCGTCATAATAAATAATACAATACTTATACAATACACTATATTTTCTTATTAATAAATAACTTTGTTAAATCATTCAAATGCGGATGGACTTTCTTCTTCGTAGATTTATGTTTTATATTTGGTTATTTTAATATATATATATATATATATATGATATACTATATATATATAAAATAACTCATTTAATACACTAAAATTATGTGTATATAGTAACTATATATATATATATACACAATAAATTATATTTTTTATTAATAAATAATAATTAGTTAATAAAAATTTTCGAAAATAATTAATAATATATAATAGAATCATTTAATTACTATTATTAAAAATTTCTAATTAATTATTAAAAAAAATCACGATACACAATATAAGTTTTATTATATTATAAATTATTATTTAATATTTAATATTTATTTTTATTCATTAAATTTAAAAATAAGAGTTGGAAATAACTATTACTTTCAATAAAAAATTATTTTAAATTTTATTATATTATTTTTAATTAACTATTAATTTTTAAAAAACATAACTATATATTATATATAATATTTATATGATTTTAAAAATGGTATTAAAAAAATAATTTATGGTTATTAATCATATTTTTATGAATCTTATCCCACGATAATTATGCAATAATATTTTTAGTTTAATATCTATTAAACAATACATTTAAATATTATTTAAATTTAATTTAAACACTAAATTTATACCTTTTATTTTTATATATTAATATTAATAAACAATAAATAAGAAGAACATTAAATTAATATTTTTTAATTTTCATTTTAAATTGTTTATGGTAAATCTTTCTCTCAATTTATTGTTGAAAGCATTTGCATATACCATGAGACTAAAATGTCTCTTGGAAAATAATGTACAAACGTCTCAAAGACTATTACATCATTTTGCCTAAATGCAATTGTCTTCTTATTGCAATATGCAATTTTAGTTCTTTATTGATTTTTACTTTAATTTAGTTATATTTAAAGTAAACTGCAAGTACTAGCTACTTTAAAAGGTCTCAGATGTCAAAAAACACAATCAATATATCACATGTTTGTTATTTATATAAATATCAAACTATGTAAATAACACCATAAACAATTTTTACATATAAGAGAGATTTATTTGATGACCTTATTTTAATTTTATTATTTAATGTTGATTTACCTCCTTAATGTAAGGTTAGATTTCAAATTTTTACTATCTATATCAGAAGCTAATCATAATCCTAACCATATAATCTTACCTTCATGTTTCTTCCTTTTGATCTTAATTACTCTAAAATGAGAAGTGACCTTAGAAATTGTCCTTTCATAATAGTGACCATATAATCAAACCCTCATGTTTCTTCTCTTTAATTGTAATTTCTCACTTCCAAAATGATTCATTATTGAAGTATTTATCATTATCAATTGTTATTGCAGTGTTTATCATTACCAATTGTTTCTCTACATCTATGGAGAACAAAGACTTAGATTCATGTCTCATCATTATTGTTTTACATAAAATTATGTGCATTGAAGTCCCTCTTGCAATTTAACAATTACAATAGCTTCTCTGCTACTCTCAAGCACTACAATCATTGAAGTTACGGAAGGAACAAGAATTAAGCCATGGAAATCTTAATAAGATCTACTAAAGATTGTTTATCCTTATATTTTACCACTGAGAAGGCTCTTGTGTTTTCCAATTCATGTAAGGAAAAACTTTGCCTTTGGGTAGAGAACCATAATGTAACTATAGATAAAGAAAACTCTACAACACAATAAAACATATTTGTAATTCAAAATCTAAATCTAAAAAAAAATAAGAGATAAATAGACTCCACACTATTACATTAATCTTCCTTCGATATATCTTGGTGATATTTTTTATTTATCTTTTAAATTTATAAATAAAAATAAATTTTGTTATCATTAAATTAAATTTATACAATTAATCAGTTGTATAATTAATTTTTATTGGCTTTAAATTTATAGTAAAAGAATAGTTACTTTCATTCAAGTTTTTTAAACCATATATGGATGGAAAACAATTATTGATTCAAGCTTTATTAATTTTTTATTATTATATAAATTAATTAATAAATAAATATGAAAATATAATCTAACAAGTGTATTCATACATTATAACTAACATCTAGATGTTCCAACTTAGACATTTTTGTGACTATGCAAGATACATGGTTTTACTGAATTAAATACAAGTATGAAAATGTTTCAATTTAACAACATCATATGATTTTTATACTATGTAAACTTTGTGATTTTGTAAAATTATTTCGTCAAAAGAATATTAGCTATGAGAAAAAAATGATTAATAAAAAGTTAATACAATCAAACTCAATGTTTTAAGCACATTATATTTAAAACTAAGGCTTATACTTTGCCCATTATTATGAATACATCTCCCTCAAACACCCCAATGAAAGTTTCATTTTTTACTCTAATTTACCTATATTCAAATTAAGTGAGAGTATCTACAATGTAGCCCTTGTTCAAATGTGGCAGGTTGTTTATACCTTTCAAAATTCAATAATTGAAATAAGCAGAGGGAACACCAGTTGTGCAGCCTTGTTTAATTGTCAAATTTATAATACTAATATGTCTATGTAAATTAAATGATTAATGAATGGTGACTAATTTAATAGGTTTATATTTTTTCATATGCAAAGAATTATCATTTAAAATCTTTCTTAACTAAAAAAGGGTATCAAAACGTATAAGTTCTAAGTAGTGAAATGACATTTATTCACCAAGAGGATGGATTTAGATTTTTTTTTTTATAAACAACTTGTAGATCTCAAATTTAAATGGGTTTATGTTAAACTCTAAACATTAGATATTCACGATTAAATAGGAGGACTACAATTGAGCACATTCATTGTTCAGTTTAAATGCTCTTTCAAATCCAAAATATGCATATTTATCAGAATAAATGCTCAACCACATTAGTAAATGTGATTGATAAATATATAATAATAAAAATATTAAAAAATATTATTATATTAATATCATATTCAATATTAATTTATATATTATTATTACTATTAATTTTATATATATATATATATATATATATATTATGATTATATAATATATATTATATTATATTTCTAAGTAAGACTAATTCTATTAATAAAAACAAAAATATAATTACACTGAGGCCCCGCCTCAACCACTGTTGCTAGAGTTCATCAAGGAGGTCTAAACTGCCCCGGATTGGGGAAACCAATTTGACATGAAAAAAAGACCAATCATATATCTCAGGACTGTCACCAAAGGAAACCCATACATAGGACTCGGATCCATGTTTTGGAGCAAAACCCCGAAGAAGATTGAGCACAGCACCACCACAAGCGACAACAAAACGACAAACTCGCTAGTCAATCATACAATCATAAAAAACAAATGTTATCAAATAATATTTAGAATATTTTCGGGTCCGCATCATTGCATCACACATATGAAGGTGAAAAGGCTCTGCCCCTTGGTTTCCACCGATCCGATATTGCGATGCGATCCGATCACAATCGCATATTGCTATATGTAGAGGCTTCGCCCCTTGGTTTCCGCCGATGCGATATTGCAATGCTATCTGATCGCAATCGCATATTGCTATAAGTAAATGCTCCGCCCCTTGGTTTCTGTCAATGCGAAGTTGCGATGCGATCTGATCGCAATCGCTTATTTCTATATGTAAAGGCTCCGCCCCTTGGTTTCTATCGATGCGATATTGTGATGCGATTCGATCGCAATCGCATATTGCTAGATGTAAAGGCTCCGCCCCTTGGTCTCCACCGATGTGATCTGATCGCAGTCACATATTTCTATATGTAAAGGCCTTGCCCTTTGGTCTCCCCATTTTGCGATCGCCGACAGCCTGTTGGGTGGCCATTAAGGTTCTTGGAGATTACCCGCTATTAGATTCCTATACCAATAGGTTTCATTTTTCATGATTAACTAGAGAAGTGCCAAATATGTTCATCCTTTCCATGCTGCAAAGGTTCCATATTTTGAAGAATTTCACTATGTACAGTTGCTTAACTCTTATCATAGCTTGCGATTGGCCAAACAGCTTAATCTTGGCCAAGTTCATGTTTGAATTTGTTTGTCTTAGAATAAAGAATAAAGGTCTGTCCAAACAGTTCAAGATTGGCAAATGAGTAGATAGGTAGAGAAGCAAAGGAGCCCTGGAGGATAAGGTGAAATCCTTGGAAAAAGATCTCACCCTGCATAAACCTCTAGCAGACATTAAAACAATTTTGTGGACCAAAATTGGCCAGTCTATCACTGACCAATGGCAATCAATTCAAATGATCCATGAACAAATAGAATTGATAGAAAGGGCCCAAGTGGAAATTCAAAGGGCCAGGGCATCATTGGGAAACATGCCTGAGCAAGCCAATAGATTGATCCATTTTTTGAATACTCATACCAGAGAACAGTTAGTAGCCTTGGAGATCAAGGACAAAACAAGCGCCATTTTGACAGTGAAAAAGGTGCTAACTATGAGGAATTTTATACAAAATTTGGAAAGGAAGTGCCAAGAAATGCAGACGGAGATAAATGTCTTCATAGAGAAGTTTATAGTCTTGCAGCAAAAGGGTCTACCCAGTTTATTAATGGTGCAAGCCTGGCCTGCTACAATACCTATCACCTGATGCAAGTCAAGCCTGTTGGGTTGTGTTATATTCTTTCCACGACTAACCTATGTAGTGAACCGGGGGGTTAGAGGGGGGGTGGAGCCCCCCCTTCGCCGCGCCGATTGCGCAGCGGGGGGGCGGCAGCCCCCCCTGTCCGGGCGGTTTGAGGGGGGTGGAGCCCCCCTCTACGGGGTTCGGGGCAGCGCCCCGAAAAAATTTTTTTGGACCCTATATTAGGTTGGGCGAACCTACCTATGGTTTTTCGGTCCACAGTTTTGGATGCAATGGTTTTTTGGTCCATGGTATTGGATGCTTCGGCATGTATAAATATGTATTGTAACATTGAAAGGAATATAATGAAAAATCAAGCTGGTAGTCTCGGTTTTGAGATCCAGTGGGAATCTCTGTGTATATGTGTTTTATGGGTTATGCTCTCGCATTTTTTATTTTCTTGTGATTTAGAATTCGTATGCAGGTAATTTCTGTACGGGGTTAAAACCTACATCTTGGCCCTTAAGGTCTTTTCTCATCCTGTATGCTTGGATTTGTCAATATTTTGATTTATTGCCTTGATTAACTTGCAAAATTTGTCTTGTCAGCTTCGAAGTAAAATCTCACTGATTTCTAGGATTTATAGTCATTGGTCATTGCTTACTTCTTGTCATTGAGATGTTTGTTTTGCTGATTGATTGAGTATTGTTTTCTGTATAATTCATTGAAAATATCATTTTGCATTTGTTTTAGCCTGTATTTCAAAATTTACTTTTCGTGAAATGCATTAGATTAATTACATTGAAAAGTTATTTTTTGAAATTCATCATTGAAATTAGATCACATTTTTCAGTGATTGAAAGATAAAATCTGTATTAGGTGCATGAAATCATTCAAAATTAAAAGAAAATCATAATTCATCTAAATGCATCTTAGTAAAGCAAAACCGTTTTTCTTTCAAAAAGGTTACATTTAGGATAATGAAAACTGAAAATCATTTTTACTTTTGGCTTTGCGTTTGGAAGACGAAAGTGAAAGTTAGTGGAAGGCTTTTTCATGATGCATTTTGTTTGATGCATTATTGATTGGAATTTCTTCCTTTGGTTAGTCTAGCTTTCATGTGGAAAATTTCCTTTTCTCGTCTACTCTAGGCCTTGTTTCATTTCAAGTATCATCACGGTTTTTAGCCTCATAAGAGTGATGATTCTCAATTTAGGGTTTAAGAGGCATTTCCTTTAGGGGAAGCTCAAGGCATTTTCCAATCAATGTCTTAGGGAGGATGTAAACTCATATATGAATGAGTACACTGAATTATGGTCATGTTTCAGGCACTTCGGGGTATGTCACGGGGAAGTGCAGGAGGCGTGACAAAATACTGTGTAATAAGGAGGATCTAGGAGGATTGATCCAAGAGGATCTAGGAGGAGTGATCTAGGAGGATCGATGAGGATTGATTCAGGAGGATCCAGGAGGATTTATCTAGGTGGATCTTCAAAAAAATTACCAATGATGTGATAAAAGGATCAAAAGTCCAAGTGACATAATTTGGGTAGACTTAACATCAAATCAAATTGCTCGTCATCTTGATTCCAACTATGCAAATGACACTGAAATCTGAGTCTAGATGACAAAGTTTGAGTTTGACTTGTCCAGGTGGCAGGAAGAAGATGAGATGGAAAAAGTTCCAGTGAATGGGAGATGCCATATGGCAGGTTGCCACTAGGTCCCGCATATCGCATATTCCCGCAAGAGGATGAAGTGACTTAAGAATCAGCCTAGCAGGATCCTTGCTGCAATTGAAATATCTCAATTGCAGATCAGCGAAGATTAATAATCGACCTGGATAGAACTTAGTTGTGATGCGATATCGCATATTACGATTGCATATCATGATCACATATTGGATGAGATTATGAATCGGCCCCGACAGAACTTAGTTGTGATATATATCGCATATCACAGTCACATAAAAGGTTTGTTGTTTACAATGGAGTTTGGCTGTAATCACCGACTATGATTTGCGATAGGACTGCCCGGACGCGATTTTTTTATAAACTGTATTTAATAACCTTTGTGGGTCCATGTTGTAAATACTTGGGTCTATCAACTGATGGGCATCATTGATTACGGGTTGTAATGGGATTGCTAGATGTGGGATGTTATGAACTACATTTGATAAAGCCATTGGGTCCGTGGTTATCATAGTGGTGCTTGATATATGGGTTGGCTTGTCCGTTGACTGAAAGAAAATGTTGATTCTCTATTAAAGCTGTCAGGTCCGGGGAAGTGCCGATTCTTAGTATTATCTGCTGGTTTGAGTTTTAAAATAGAAACAGTTTGTATGACTGCTTTCTGATGGGTTTTATATGTTAAGGATGTAAAACACTCGAGAAATGTATTTGAACTGATATGTCGATGGTTGGAAACACCGACAAGTCTTGTCGCCGATATAAACACACGGCTAAAGGGGTTTTCCATATCTAAAAGGGCCCAGGGGTTTTTGCCATTTTTGTGAGGTATGTTGCCTTGTGTCATACATGCCTGAGATCCTTGGTCTCACGACAACCTCACTTGATAAACTTGTCATTTGCTTTTAAAATTGTCCGGTTATGAAGGATTTGGCCACACCGGTATTATATATATATTATATATATATATATATATATATATATATATATATATATATATATATAATATATATATATATATATATATATTATATATATATATATATATATTTTATATATGGGTTCAGAAAAAGGGGGAGTAGAAGATGGTAACTCAGATTTGCATAGTAGAGCAGTGGCACCTTCTCTTGGCAGGTAGCCAGAACCATTCTTCTGCAATTCAAGAGGTTTTGAGAAGGTTGCAGAAGGCCCGATTATCCGAATGGGGTGTTTGGATAGGCATTTTTGCACTATTTTTCGCTAGGAAGTGTTATGAAACCAGCTCAAGAAAATATAGAAAAGATAGATCAACACCTTAGAATTCAGCCTCTTCGAGGGGGCAACCTCCTTTACGTTACATAAATGAACAATTGGATGATACAAATGAAAAGACCTCCTTTCTATATATAGGAGTCTAAGGGGTCATACCATAATCAGAGCCAACATAACAATAATAATGTAAGGGCACAATAATAACAATAGTGGGCTTCTATGGGGTACAATAATAACAATATGGGCACTACTTGTTTACATCAATCAATAAGTGGGTGTACTTTAATCAATGGGTTACACTAGTATTTAGGGGCCTAAACATCCCTTCCTTCAAAAAGTGTTGTCCTCAACGCTTGAGTAGTTATTGATGCTTCTGTATAAAATTCTTGTCCTCCCATGTGGAATCTTCAGCAGGTAAGTTCTTCCACTTGATGAGATACTCTGAAATTGATCGCTTTCATAGCTATCGAGTTCTTGTTTATATGATTTCTCTAGGTTCCAATATGAGTTTTCCTTCCTCTTCAATTTCTAGCAATATTTTTTGAATTGGGATCTTTTGCAACTTTTGAATAAGTGGCCATACTTCTTCGTCCTTCTTACATTCATCCCTTGCTTCGTTTATCCAATTTGGTTGGATAATAGAAATAGCACAAAACAATGCTTCCACATCCTCATCCTTGAAGAGTCTTCCAATTTGGCAAGGTCGCCATTTTTTAAGTGCATATAGTATTGCCAACATTTCCTTCTCATAAATAGCTTGCTTGAGATGTAGCAGTAAAAATACCCAATCACCTACATCAAAACATTTTTCACTACGATGTTGATCTACCTTTTGTTTCGTTTGATTTTGCACTAAAATGGCATTATCCTTTAAAAGTTGGAGAACTTGTTGTTGATGCTCGATGTGATCTTTCACTGCTTGAACCTTTTTCATCTTGATATGTCCTTCTATCTCTAGAATTTGAGGA
Organism: Pinus taeda; assembly: GCA_000404065.3. Lineage (NCBI taxonomy): Eukaryota > Viridiplantae > Streptophyta > Pinopsida > Pinales > Pinaceae > Pinus > Pinus taeda. Next base: position 5,141 of record APFE030594831.1, on the reverse strand, counting down.
GTGGTAATTTCTTCCAATCCTTTACAGGATATGGTCGGATTCATTTCTTCTTTCTCGATGTTATCTTTCACTTCTTACACCTTTTTCTTCTTGATATGTCCTTTCTTGAGAGTTTTAGGAGTGGTAATTCTTGCTAATGCTTTACAAGATATGATCTGATTCATTTCTTCTTTCTCTGGGGTGGGGTCTTGGTGTATATCCTCTTCTTTTGATGTTTCTTGATCCTTTTCTTCCTCCTCTTCATATTCTATGTAAAATAATTTCTTCTCAATGCACTTATGACCTTTAGTGCATTTTCTATCACAATTGTAACAAAGTCCTTTTTCTCTTTTTTCTTCCAATTGTTGTGGTGTAACCCTTGTAGGTTGTGGAAGGCTAGGAGAAACAACACTTCCATCTGTATAGTTGTGAGGGGTATGCTTCTTGGTTTCTATAATTTTGCTTTCCATTATGTCACAAAGCCCTTTTACTCTTTCCCATTGTTGTGGAGTTGCTCTAAAGAAGGTGTTGCTCTTTGTATCCTCATAATGTGCTATCATTTCCTCTGTGAAAATTGACCGCGTAACAAGTTGTTTACGAGAACAAAGCCCTTCATACCATAAAAATTGGTCCAGTTCTAAATATGAAGATGCAATACATACCTTTTGTAACAGTGGTACACCATGTAGACCAAAATATTGCTCCATCTGAAGTATCCAATTTACCGGATCCTTGCCATCAAACTTCCTCATCTTTCTTTTTCTTGATTTTAGGAGCTCGATCTTGAAATGACTGTAACTCTGTAATTTCGGATCTTTAAGTTCTAAAATTATGATCTGTAGTATCTCTCTATGTCCTCTTTCCAAAGCCACAGGTCTGATCCAAATTGGATTCTCCAAGAAAGAGTTATGCAAAATCTCCCACAGTGACCTGATTATAGACTAGTTCAGTAGAGCGAACTTGTACGACGTGCCACAAGTCACTGTTTCGACCTTTGGCTCTAAACAATATGTAGAAGAAACTACAGTCTGTCCTCTTTCTATAACTTCTACGGAAAATTTCAATCCAATGCTCAGAGGAAAGTTTGACAATTTTCCCCAGTCATATTCGAATTGTAATTCAGGAGTCTGCAAAAACCAAACTTCCTCAGCTCATATCTCCGCAAACTATAGTGCAGAAAGGATCTAAAAATTTTTCATAACAGAGTTCAATGCGATTTTCTTCTCAAAATGGGTTTTTTTTAAGCTTCTGGAAACATCACAGAAAGTTATAAGCGAAAAATTCCACGATGGACCTGTGGGGCAGCAACCCTAGAATCCAAAGCTCTGATCCAAATGTTATGAAACCAGCTCAAGAAGATAGAAAAAGAATAGATCAACACCTCATGCATTCGCCTTTCAAGGGGCAACCTCCTTTACATTACATAAATGAACAATTCTTGGATGATACAAATGAAAAGACCTCCTTTTTATATATAGGAGTCTAAGGGGTTATAACATGATCAGAGCTGACATAACAATAATAATGTAAGGGCACAATAATAACAATAGTGGGCTTCTATGGGGTACAATAATAACAATATGGGCACTACGTGGGTACATCAATCTAATAAGTGGGTTGTACTAATAACAATAAGGGGTTACACTAGTAGTGTAGGGGCCTAACAAGAAGTTAGTGGCGTTGTGTGTTTCTAGAGCTTGGCTTCCCATATTCCAGCTATCTTCCATATTGGAGGTATAAGGATGTTTATGTAGAAATCTTCTTATACTTCCCTCTTTTCATGCCACTTAATAAAGGAAGGCCTCCCCACTATTGAGCAGGGCCCGAAGATGTAATCCAAATTCGATGAACTCCGTAATCAAATCTCAGCGTCATGATCTTTTGTGATGATTTCTCTTTGTCTTCATTTTTCATGCTTATGTTTTTATGGTTTTTAAGCGTTGTAACCCATGTCAATTCCGACGCATCTATAAGCAAGAAAAATCCTGGATAATTCAATTACAACCACCTTATTGAATCTAGCTAGCTTAATTTTTGGAGTGATGTGAGATCCAAAGCTACATTTTTCTTCCATCTCCATTAGTGTAGAAAAAATATGTCCACAACCTAATAATGATAACCTCATGGACAATATGCATGGGAGCTCCATTGTTCCTAGATGACTAATAAACCATGAGCAATTTCATAATACCCATATCTAAATGAGTTATAATCAACCAATTGGAAATAATTTTAAACTTATTCCAATTTGTTTAAAAATTATTATTACAGTTACATTTTACAAATAAAAAATAATTAAAAAAAATCAAATATTAAATTTTTTGTAGGACCCCTGCTCGACCCCAGAATGTAAATAGTGTGTAAATGTAGAACTAGGTTGTTGAATTGAAACGTACCCAAGTAAGTATGTGTTATGTTTCATGGTTGATATGCCTGTGTATACATGTTGTATAATTTGAAGCTAGAAGGCCTAGTAATACAATTATTTACACATATTAATAAAAATAAGTTGGTTGCATACATGAAAGGCATAAACGAGGATGGGGGGCTGGGACTCCATATATGGGTGAGATAAAGATGATTATATGATTTAATAATCATATAAAAATTCCTACGTATATAACGAAAGTCCATTAAGGGCTCGAGTGAATGCCAAGTGGCAAAAAGGAGGGCATGCACATAAAAATGAGGTTTTATCTTTGTGAAGGGAATCAACATAGTTGATTCCTATACTATGGGGAGTACATATGATTCCATGAAGGATTTTGAAAATGTGGCCATGGAAGCATGGAGACTTTTGTGGAAATCAAGGCCTAGAAGGGTACCTAGAAGGCTTGTGAGGGCAACGGAACTCTTGGAATCTATACGATTACTAGTTGGAGGCTATTTGGCTTGGTATCTTGCTTATATGAAGCCTAGAAGGTACTTGGAAGGCTTGTGATGGCATTGGATCTGCTATAAGCCACAAGAATGTTGGTTGGAGGCTATTGGGCTTGGTACCTTGGCCAGCAGTTGTTGGTATTGAGTAAGTACTATGTTTTGGGCAAGCTGATGTGAAATTCCCCTTGGAGTCAAAGCTCCAGCTCAAGGGTGACCCAATGTTGAAAGAAATGAACAACATGGTTTATAGTTGGGTGTAACATCACATGAATACAACCAGCTGCACCATTTTTAAAGACAAGTCTTCTTTTATGTCTTTATTTCCATTGTAAATGTTAATTATGTGTTAACAAAATCCAACTGCATGTTAACCAAACTAGGAAATTATGTTAAATACATGAGCATGCATTTTAGAATGCATTTCTTTGAGTTAAATTATGAGGAAATACATCCCTGGGAAGGGAAAAACTTTCAGGTCACAAGTTACCAAGGTTTCTGCCATGCATTTTGGGCCTCATGAGAGGTAGAAATAAGCCATTAGTGGTCAGTGGTACATTACAAGTATCAAAGCCACAATTGCAACAATAGACTTGTATGGGCCAAATAAAGAAAAAGGTGTATGAGTGTTGTAGAAAAAATGTTTGACGAAATGCCTCAATAAATTGTTTTCATAGGGATCATGCCAGTCACCAGATATGCACAAAATGGAATATTGAATTATTGACAAAAAAAAAAATTGATAGTATATGTATGTTAAGTGTGACAGAGTGGTGGTTGCACACAAATTGTTTGATAGAAATTCATGGCGGAATTTAGGAAAAACCCCAAATTTCTAAGTATTTTTGGAAAATTTATGGTAAATAAGGGCCAAAGGTACAAGTTGGAATAACGAATGGTTGTTGATTTATGGCAACACCAGATCCAATGCTTGAGATTGACCCTACCCCTTAGGGTCATCAATGATTAATAAGGGGTAGGGCACGATTGGGATTTATACCCAAACCACCATTCCATATCAATGGTGGGGATTGACCCTAGGGACCCCTTCCCCAAATTTGAAACCACCACGTAGGGGCGTTTGCAACACTGGTAGTTTGGGTTAGGGAAGTTTTCCACAATTGTGTGGTCCACAAGGGGGATAGATGACACTGACTGGGTAGTTGGCATTGGGAATTAATGTGGTAATGATGTAGGTGGATATTGGTGGCCACTCCAATTAGACCCCCACTGTTGTTTCTTTTCAGTTTCCTTAATTGTAGCACAACTTACAATTTTTGGTAGTTTTTTGGGTCCTAAACTTTTGAAGTCATTTTGAGGGACTAAAAGACGTTTTTAGGGAAAATAGAGAGACTCAAAAAGTCCCAAAGTAGTTTACTAGTTTTTTTTCGGCCTCCTCTTCGACATATTAAAAACAAGGTATTATAATGGCCAAACAGAGATTATATGCCAAAGTTACGACCTCGGGAAGTTGATATACCAATTTACCCAAACGGGGCCCACAGTTTTGGCGCTTCATCTCCTAGGGTTAGGTTTTTGGATGTTTATGGTTTTCCATTGTTTCTCAATAATAAATAGGCCTTTGAGCCTCATTGTAGCATAGTTTAGAGGCATGTAGCAACCACATCTCTTCTCATAAATAAGCTACCATTGCTTGAGCTAGTTTATTTCCATCTCTGTATGTAAGCATATTTTAGTTCTTTGATATTAATGAAATGAAGTTTTATTTTTGCTGCATCTCTAAGTTTATGTGTATATCTATATTTTCTTGTGTTATTGCATAAGTCTGAATTAGTGGTATTAGAGCGTTCTACTCTTTCTTTGTTTTTCTTTTCATGTCCCCAACGAGGTCAGGGTATAAGGAGTTAGGGCTCAAACTCGTTGAACCTTTGCAAGACCAACCTCACAAACCCCGATGGCCTTCCATGGTGGAAGAAAAGAAAGACTAGGGGGCAGGAGATCCTTTCAAAATATTTATGTAGGAAGCCCTTGAGTGACAAAGGAACTTGATGATGGATAAATTTTCCCAGATCCTTTGGCAGCTACCCAGAGGTGACACGTCTTCATCCAAAAAGCACTCTGGAGGCACCACTCCTTTTAAGGTACAAGTTAACTTTGACATTCCCATATTTGAAGGAAAGGTAGATGCAAACATCGTAGATAGATTGTTAAATCTATCAGAAGGATATTTTTCATTTAATTAATTTTCCAAGCCGGAAAATATTACTTTTTCACTCCTCAAAGCTGCCCCACATGTCAAGGGCTAGTGGGAAACCTAATGTGAA
>APFE030594827.1:100788-147591 GCA_000404065.3 Pinus taeda | reverse complement strand
TTGGAGATTGATGATCTCTTACTCATCCCTGGGTGAATGCAGAGAGGCAAGTGTCACAGGAGAAGTTTCTGGAAGATTCCATGATCATCCACCTTGCAAATTGTCTCTGCCATTTGTCTACTCTCGCCCATTGCACCCTACAGAAGGGGTTTCCAGTATGCATCGCACTTTTTGCACTGAGCAGGTGAGATGCATCGCACCCTTAGCACTAAGAAATCTGTATGGTCCAGTTTTGACCAGTTTTGAGCAGTTTTCTATGGAGAACTTCTGGGAGATGATGTAATCAGCTGACCTTGCTCCTTTAGTGTATGAAACAACACTTTTAGGGACTCAGATGCTCTTGGTTTATGGACATATGTGCTTCGGTTTTCAGTGCCCAAATATGTCTATAACAATAATTCTCCAGAAACTTTCATATATTTGATGCATAGGTTGTTTTGTCCCTATCTAGACAAGTTTGTGATTGTACTCATTGATGATATACTGATATATTCTAAGAATGAGGAGGAGCATGCAGAACATTTGGAAGTAGCATTAAAATTGTTTAGAGAACACAATTGTATGCGAATATTAGTAAATGCAGCTTCTTTCAAACATAGGTACATTACTTGGGACATGTTGTCTCTAAGGAAGGCATATCAGTGCATCCCGAAAAGATAAAAGTGGTCATGGAATGGAAGACTACTAGGAATGTGGATGAGGTCAGATAATTCATGGGGTTTGTAGGTTATTATAGAAGGTTCATCAAGAAATTCTCATGGATTTCCTATCCTACTACATCCTGCCAACAAAATGGAAAGAAATTTGAATGGATAGCAGAATGTGCAACCAATTTTGAGTAGTTGAAGTAGTTGTTGACAAATGCTCCAATTATAAATATTGCAAATCCATACAAAGATTTTGTGGTTTGTATAAATGCTTACAAGAGAGGACTTTGTGGGGTTCTATTGTAGGAAGCACATGTAGTATTCTATGAATGAAGGAAAATGAATGAGCATGAGTAGAATTATGTGACGCATGATCTTGTGTTAGCAACTATCATCCATGCATTGAAGACATGGAGACACTATCTTCTTGGCAGGAGGTTCATCTTGATGAGTGATCATAGTGGATTGAGATATTTGTTTGGCCAACCTAATATGAAGGCCAAGAATTCTAGGTGGTTACCCATGATCAATGAGTCTGACTTCAAGATCAGGTACGTTAAGGGAAAAGAGAATGGGGTTAGATATGGTCTTAGCATAAGAGTGCAGGTAATTCACATAGAAACCATGAGTTGATATGGGACAGACTTACATGATGGAATCTTGTAGCAAGTACAACAAGATGATAGGTACTAGCAACTTAAGCAATAGTTACAATAGTAGGGTACAAGTGAACATGTTGTGGACTATCATCTCACAACAGATGATTTGGTCATATTTAGGGACAAGAACTATCTAATGGACAATAGTGAGCTCAAGAAGCTTATCTTGAGGAAATTTCATGTAGAATATTATTTAGGTCACCTGGAATATTAGAAGACATTTCCATCAATTAATAATTTATACCATTTGTTGAATTTGAAGAAAGATGTGGCAAAGTGGATTCTAATTCCAAGGTGGAAATGGGAGGTCACTTCCATGGACTTCATTATACATTTTCCAAGGACATCTATACAACAATATTATATTATGGTTATGGTTGATAGGTGGAAAAAGGTAGCTCACTTCATTCCAGTGAAATCTTCTTATTTAGCTAATGAGGTAGCACAAGTATTCATCAGAGATATAGTGAGCTTACATGGTATTCCTAGGAATATTGTGTCAGATAAATATACCAAGTTCACTTCTAGGTTTTGCAAAGATATATTTGCATGTTTGGGGACATAGTTGGCCTTCAGTATAACTTATCATCCACAAAAGAGAAACAGGCAGAGAGGGTCAACAAAATTTTGGAGGACATGTTGAGAATGTATGTCATGCATCAACAATGAAATTGGGAAGAGTATCTTCCAGTGGTGGAGTTTGCATATAATAATGGGTATCAAAAATCTTGGAGGATGATTCTATTTGAGGCACTTAATTGGAGATGTTGTAATACTCCTATTAGTTGGAGCGATCCAATGAACAGGATGTTGATTGGACCGTACATGTTGCCAAGGATGGGACAGGAAATGCAGGTTATCGAGAAGAATCTAAAGGCAGCACATGATAGACAAAAGAGTTATGCATATTAGGACAGTGTGCGTAAGATGTTACAAGTTGGGGAACATGTGTACTTGCACTTCAATCCCAAGAAGAGCTCCTTAAGGATTGTATAATGTGCCACCTTGGAACCTTCGTATTGCAAACCTTTCAATATTTTTGAGAGGATTGGATCGGTAGCCTACCGAATTACACTGTCTCTGATAATGAAAGTCCATGACATTTTCGATGTGCCATTGCTTAATAAGTATGTGAAATATGTTGATCATGTGATTGAATGGTTTTTATTGCAGGTGGAACCTAAAGGATAATTCCAGTGGGAGCCTCAGTGCATTTTGTAGTGAATGATGCACATGCTCCATAATCAAGAAATCAAGCAAGTTAAATTGCAGTGGAAGAACTTTTGGCAAGATGAAGCGAAATGGGATATGCTTGATCATATGAGGGATATGTACCCTTCTTTATTCACATGTTGAGTGGATGAGTTTTTCTATATGTTTTTATGTTTTCTTTTCAGTTATGTCTATATGCATATGTATGTTGTAAATATCACATCAAGCTATGTTATAATGCTCCAATTAGTTGTATGGTTTTCATGATATGTTGGTTGCGTTTTAAGAAAATGGATATGATGTAAATGTTTCATTGAGTTGTGTTATAAGTCTCCATGGGAAGCATGTTTTTATTAGTTTATAATTTTCATTTAACATTGAGGAGGATGTTCCCCCAAGGGGGATGGCTCTATAACATCCCTGGTTAAGAATCCATGTAATAAAGTTAATAAAGGAAAAATAAGACCAAGGTCATGGTACATGTATTCCAAGTTGAATTTTGGACAAAATCATAATGATGGGTATTATTTTTTATTAATTTATGGCTATGGATATTGGAAAAGACAATGGCAAAGGAAAAGAGGCATTTATTGGAATTTTATTTATGAAATAAAGGAAAATAGGAGAAAAGGAAGGTGAAAAGTCATAGAACTACATGTGAGGAAAATTTAACGAAAATAGAGGAAATGAATAAAATAGAGGCCTCAATGATAAAAGGGATTCTAAGGACTAGTTCACGACCTTTTACTAGTTTTAGCTTGGTTATCTCTTCTATTCTCTCCCTCTCACACTCTTTCACAGTTAGAGTTTCTTGGAGAATTGTGGCATACTTTGGATTTGGAGAAAGAAGGTAAAGAAAAAGTAGGAAAGCGCAAGGGGATAGCAGGATCAAAAGCTACATCAGGCTTTCTTTGCAGGTACCAAGTTGCAAGTATTATTTTGCTTGTTATTTTTGGCATGAATCTTATATCCATGTGGTTAATTGGTTATGATTTGTCATTCGAATGGAGGATTTCTTGGATTAATAGTGGTTCTGCATAGCATTTCTATTTTTTGAATAGCCATGATGTTTTGAGTTTTCCTATTTATTTTCTAATTGGTGCTCATGTTCCTTATGGCTCTAGGTTTCATTAATAGTTCTTCGTGCTTTGGTAGGACAAATGCTCTAGAAGCCCTGGAACAACTTGGGTTGAGTTACTAATCCTAGAAGCCTTGGTTGGAGAAACGTTGTGGAGCCCTTAGTGGGTTGAGATATTAGTACTAAGCCTTGGTTAGAAAAACACTCTAGATCCCTGGGAAAGATGTGGGTTGAGTTACTAGTCCTCGAATCAGGTTGGAACAAACACTCTGGAGCATTGGATAGCTTGGGTAGAGACATATCTAGTGATGGTTAGTGATGTCCGACTGTGAGGTGGAACCAATAGTTGAGGGTTGAGGTGGTTTGGCCTCTAGAAGCCCTGGTTTTCTTTTTTTTGGTTTATTGCATGAGATCCCACATTCATGCTTAGAGTATGGAATGAGGGTGATAAAGAGAGATTTGGTTCAACCCAATCTATCATCTGGTGGTACGTGGAATACCCTGATTTGGTTGGATTTTCATATGTTTATAATATCTCTTTTCCTCTTGTATCTAATGAGTATTTATACTTTTTATTATGTGGTTTTGATGGTTGTTCTATACTTTCTATGATTCTGGTTATATGCTAGTTATAAACATGGTTTCATGACAAATTCTAGTTATGACTCTTTACATGTTTTAATTGGTAAATTAATGGTTATTGAATGTATGAAATAATAGATGTTATTGTATCTATTTTGAGAGGGAATTATACCTTCTTGATGATTCTCAGATAAGCATCAAACCCCTATGCTTAGATATGCATTTATGACCTATAGATTACATTGTCACGATGTGTTTGATGAAATGCCTAGTATGTTATGGTCAATATACGTCAAGTTCTAAGTTGAGTTTGAATGTTTAGCTTTCTCATTGTGTCAATCATGGTTCTCTTGTGAGCTTATTGAATTAATGAACAAACATGTATTTATAACCTTTGGGTACTATGTACACAAAGTTTTTGTATAAAATAGTAATACGATCTCCGTTTGACTATGATAATACCTGGTTTCAAAGATCTCCATGAGGAGGTTGAATATAGACCATTATGATCTTGCACTTTTCCCTTCTCTTTGTTTTCCTTGAAAATGTCATTTAGGTCATCGAAACATCCTCAAAAGTTTAAAACCTAGGAAAAGTACCAAAAATAGAATGTTTTGTTAAATTTAAGGAGATGAAAATGAAAATAAATAGTGTTGGGTCAAGTTGGGTTGATAACGGTGTGATCATGTGTCACTAGGTGGTTGCAGTCAATTTTGGACGTATGGACCCAATTTTCCATAAGTGTATATTTGAAATCGGGTCTCACATAGTAGCTCTCATCTTCATTTTTACCCTAGTGAGTAGGTTAAAATGAGAAAATATGGAGTGGGGTGGTCACAGAGTGGAATCAGAGCTCCAAGTTTCAAAACTTGGACTACATGGGTGGAATGTGTTTATCATGCATGCCTGAAGGTTGTATGTGTGCTTGATGTGTATGCATGGTGGTGGTAATTGTTGCAGTTAGGTTGTCATGTAGAATTTGATGATGTTGTTGTTGGGATGTGTTTGTCATGAATTCATGTTGGTAGCATATGGTTCATTACGGTTGTGGTTTATGTGCGTGTTAGGTATGCATGGTGATGGTCATTGTTGCAGTTGTGTTGTCATGCATAGGTTGATGTTAAGATGATGAATATGATGATTTCATTGCATATATGTGTGTGTGTGTGTGTGTGTGTGTTTGTGATGCTAATCTGGATTGATCTTGCATATGAGATAGCCTCCCTTGAACTTCATTGAGGTATGTTGATTATGTTTATATTTTGGTTTAGTTGACAAGGTATACTTGTAGGAAGAAGAGGATCAAAGATGAAAAGAAGAATAGTGGAATACAAATCACATTATTCTCCCTACAGATCATATGAGCAACATGGTGATGAGTATTCCCCTCACATAGAAGACACTTTGAGAAGTTTGAAGGTAGAGATAAGAAGTTGTAAAGAAGATAATGATAGGATAATTTAGTCACAAGAGAGACTTGCGAGGGAATAGAAGAAACAAGCAGAGGTCAATGTAGTGATTCTTCAGAGTTTTTGTAACTTGCAATGATAGGGACTTCTTAAGATCAATCATGGATAGGAGGACAAGACTAATGGAGCATATGGTAGTAGGTGTCATGGTTTGCATAGGTCGAATAGAGATGACACCATAAGAGATGTCAGATTCCTAGATACACCTGATAGACGAGGAAATGGTCATGGGATTTACTCTAGTTCTGACTCAGAAATGTATCATGGTCATAATCTCTATCATCCTTACAGGAGCAGTGATAGGGCATATTTTTCAGATGATTTCAAGAAATCCAAGCCACCTATATTTGATGGAGAAATGAAGAAGTCATAGGATGAAAAAGTGTGGTTTCTTCAAATAATAAGTTCTCTTGGTTGCATGACTACTTAGAGAACATGAAGGACATAATCGCTATGTTTAGTATTAAAGGTAAAGAAGACATTTAGTGGGAAGAAGTGAAGAATTTCATAGGCATTTGGGAAGAGGAGTTGACTTGGAGTGAGTGTTACAGATCCATTTGGGCACATCACTCCCATCATTCAGATTAGTATCATTAGGGCTCATCAAAGCCTAATTCAATTGCTACATGCCCTAGACAAGTCATTATTTTGAATGCCTCCTTCCCTGAGAGTTCTTTGACTTGAAACCCTCCAAAATTACCTCCTTGAGGGACCAACACAGCCTTGGACAGGGATACGTGTGCTTTAGTGCAAGTAGGCCCATGTCAGGGTGCTCTGTAGAGCACTTAGGCCCACTTTGACCTGTGCTGGGTGAGATTGAGCGAAAATCACATAGGGTTCTGGGAATATTCTTATCTTCTGGAGCCATCTAGAAGATCCCCACACTTATCATCTCCTATGAGATTGAAATTGGATAAGGAATGAGTTAAGTAACCTTCTATCCTCTCATCCTTTTCTTCATGGAAACTAACTCTAAGTTTGGAAGGCCATTCAATACCCTCATTTATGAACAAACATCCTCCATTTTGCTATAAATTGAGAACTCATCTAAGTGATCAGAGGCTAGACTTTGAGAATTTATGTGGAGATACTATTGGTGTGAGAATTGGGAGTAAAAGAAAGTGTTGTTATGCTGCTAGAGTGTTGTGCTATTGATGTGATGTTGGTTGGAACCCAAGCTGGAAGAGTGACAATGGATCAGACTTCATGGTTGTAATTCTTCCTTATATTTAATAAAGTTGTTTACACCTTTTTCGATATGCTTATCTAGATATATGATATTTATAGGTGTGAATGTATCTGATTCCATTTACTTATATTTGATAGATATTTTTCTTTGATTGGTTCTCTATCTTCTGTTTATGCTTGCAGGAACTTTTTGAGCGAGTTAAGTTTGAGAAGGAGCGACGGGAGTCAAATAAAGGAGACAAAAGGAAAGTGAAAGAACAAGTAGGTCCTTTGAATCCCTCTGTCCTATTTATCGTTTATAGAAAAAGGATAAGTGCTTTAAATATGTTGTTCTAGGTATAGCTACCTACCTAGGGAATTAATATTTATTCGTAGATACCAAATTCCTCATAACAAATTGGTGACTCCACTGGGGAACGATCATTGTTCTGGGTAGTTTACCTTCATCCTAGTACACTCTAGTAGACCTTACTTGCTTCCATTGATCTTCTTTCAGCCTTTTGAAGTGTTATTTTGTGAAATTTGTGCCTGTAAGCTTCTAGGATGGCCTCTCTAGCACCAGCGTAGGCTTGCTCTAGAGACAGAGCACTGCAGAGCACTCTTGGCTTGAGGATAGTGCTCTAAAGCACACTATCTCCCATTCAAGGCTGTGTTGATCCTCCTTATGACAAAAATCTCTCATTTGAGTTGATTTTTTTCCAAATTTCCTTCTGTTTCTGTTTGTTGAAAGGTCAATGATGCTTGTGTCTCTAAAATCAATTTGTGTTTCCTTTGCTAGCCCTACTTTTTCCTTGGTTGTTTAGTGTTTCTTAAATGATTTCTTTATCACTATCAATCCATTGTCAAAGTTAGTTTATAGTTGATTAATCTTTGTTCAAAAGAAAGTGTCGTAAAAGTGTTCTTTTCTTTGGAAATAGAACTATCGTAAAGTCTTCATTCTTGCAAAAAGATTATTGATCGTATGTGCATTAGTTTCCTTTTGTTCATCACAACATTAAGGGAATTGAAAATAAAAACTTGCATTGTGCATTAAAAGTATTTGTGTGTGCTCATAGGAATAGTTTTGGGAAATTGCATAAGATGTGTTATGTGTTCTTTGAACACAAGAATCTGATTTCTCTATCCCTATTAGCTAAGGTTTTCATTGTCAAAATTGAATGAAAAGAATGCTTATTATATTAGTTGCATTCAAGGAATTGAAAATACATCACGTGGTGAGCCTTGAAAGGCAAATTCTTAATCTAGATCAACTTTAAATTAACATCAATTAACCTAATGGAGCATTGTCATCTAACGCAACACATATAGAGGTTCTAGACCAAATATTTGTTCTGGCATTGTAAAACATAGTAGCTGTCGCTAAATTTTCTGCGATACATTCCAAATGTGATAGCTCATTCGATGTATGTGAGTATATCGTAGCTTGTCCACGTACCTTCAGGTATATAGGGCGGTGTTATAGTATGTAAAGTATATGGGAAGTCTCTCACTATGAGGTTTTGCATTAGATGGTGCTAATACAAATTGGGCATCCACATACTTTCGAGTATATATCGGAGGACAACACTAAGTTTCTATCCATCCTTAGGTAACTAAGTTGGCTGCCTTGTACACTGTGATACACCGAACATAGAATTCAGGGATATTTCTTGCTCGTACTTCTTGGTTCGCCAGGAGGTATTCTGCAGTTCACAGTTTCTTGGTAAACCTTTTTGCCTAGTTTACCCCTTTTTGTTTATTTCTATTTTGTAATAAAATCAATCAGCAATCGTGGAGGAAAATTAAACCTTACCCCATCGTTCATGTAGAGCAGTGAGTAAACCGCCTTTACCGCTCGAAGATACACCTATTCAGTCAAAGAGGTCTCATTTCACTGGATCTAGTACCTCACAAACCTCTGGTTCTTCATCTGAATTACCAAAAACACCTATACCAATAAGTATTGTGACCCCAATTACTCCTATGGTTTCTAGCACATCTATTACTAAAGAGGAATCTCCACAATTGCCTGAGGAAACTAGAACTGAATCTAGAGAAACAGTAACCTAAGTTATTTAACAACAAGTTGATTCTCAATGCGACATTGTTCAACAAGAAGTTACTTCTGAATTTGAATTATTTCAACTAGAAGTGGATCATGAACCCATCATTGTTCAATCAGAAGTTACTTTTGAACCATAATTTGTTCACGAAGCCCAACTTGAACTTGAGGTTGAACTATCAGAAGTTGTTACCTTACTGGAAGAAGATCGACTAGTACATCCTCAGACATCCATAACTGTTGAGCCTTCCTCTTTATCTCAACAACAAATACTAGAAATATATTACGGACCATATGGTGAAATTATTCCACTTGGTTTGATTTCAATAAAAGAGTAACCTAAGGTAGAATCGCCCAGAACTCCATTCCATTTTGGAACTGGTCTTTATCTGTATCCTCATACTCCTCATTTTACTACTCCTTTTGAACTTGATTACGTTTAGACACACGTTGATTCGTTAGGAAACATGTTTGGACATTTGACTATGGTAGAGTCAACATCCTAGACCATACCATCTGTTACAACTATGACATAATCTTCTATAGTAACCTCTTCGATGTTTACTACAACACTTGAGTCACACTTGTATGGTGTTCCATCCATCCCATCGGGTTACCAATCTTTATTGGGAACCCACTCAGGTGTTCCTTCTAGCCGTTCATCTTCACCAATGTCCTCTATTGGAATTTTATTTGGTTCCTCATTTACGGGTATCAAATAACTAGACCCATCAAGTTCATATCAAGCTGGTTCATCTGGTTATCGTCCTATGTATCCACTCAACACTGGACTACCCCCATATGTACCACAATATACATATTCTCCTTATCCTCAATTTTCTGGGGGGCAACCATATGTCAGTATGTCTTTGTCTTTAAGTCAGCCTGGAATGACTATCTGTCAGTGGCAACCAACCATGTTCATTTAACCTAGGCTTGTGTATCCATCACAACCTATGTAATCTATCCCATTTATCCCTACAACACTTGTTGTTATAGTTGTACCGCAGTCACAAGCTCAAATTATTATATCTCAACCTTTGCAAGATGGCCCTTCAACATCAAACCCTGAAGTTTTAGGTATATATATCCAACCTTCTTAAACAGTTTTACAACAACCACTTGTGTCCAAAGTCCAACAACTTTAGGCTAGCTTACATTTTACTAGAATGACTCAGACTTACACTTGTTTAGTGTATTCACAACCTGGTCAACCTTACATTGGTGGGCAACAACAACTGTTAAATCAACAACCGTTGTATCAAAAACAACAACATTTGATTCAACAGCCTTGGTAGCCCCAATATCAACCAAAACAATTCCAGCAATATCAACCTCAACATGGACTTGGACAACAAGCTTATGCTGGGTTCAGTCAACAACAAGTTTATCTAGGTCCTAGTCAGCAAGCCTATGCTGGGTTTGGACAACAACAAATGTATCCTGGTGCTCAACAACAACCTTATGCCAAATTTGATCACCAAATTTACCCTTATTAAGGTTACTAGGAACAAATGCCTTATGATGGTATGCAAAGGCCTATTGCCCAGGCAATCCCATCTTACCCTAGATATGCTCAACCTGGCCTCAATAGAAAGTTGCATTCCTTTGCGACGCTTGAATTACCAGATCTAAATCGGCTCACCAATGACCCAATTCATTATGCACCTTGGTGGCTAGTGATTCCTCATAAGTTACCTTCCGATATTCCAAAATTCAATGGAAACCCTGGAGAAGATCCGTCCAACCATGTCATGAATTTTCATTTATGGTATTCATCAAACTCCTTGAATGATGATTTTTTTATACTACGTCTTTTCCAAAGAACGCTTACTGGTCCGACTGTGAAATGGTACATCGAATTACCACGAGCTTCTTTTGATAACTTCACTGCCTTAGCTACCACATTTTTAATCCACTTCTAGTTACCCATATGATATGAGACTGGAACGGAACCATTAACCAACTTTAAACACACTATTGCTACTCATATCTCTAATCATATTCATGAGTGGCGTAGTCATCATTGAATGGTTAAAACTTATGTTCCTGATCAACTTTTGGCTGATTAGTTTATAAAATCCTTACTGGCATCTATCACTAAGCATGTGGCAAAAGGTGGAGTTGTCACAGAAGAGAAAGTAATTTATCATGCCCAATATTTGGACTTGATTTATACACAGTCTAGCACACTCTATGACAAGATCCCAAATGCACCCCAACCAGCTTTCACTGTTCCTCCTCCACCATCGAGTAAGGAATCTCATGCCAGTGATGGTGTGATTTGTTCTTTGAGCACACAAATGGAAGGTAGACCATCTGGTCAAACATTTGCCATTTCCAATTAAACTACAAATGCACCTAATAACACTCTTACTTCCAAAATCAATGTCGTGTCATCTGACAAGGGAGAGAATGAAAATAAACCAAGAAATAAGAAGAAGGGGAAGAACAAGAAGAAACAAAATAATTCCCCTCAAGAGAAATCATCTGATTCCTCTTCTTCAGCTAGGAAGCGTCGTTACCTGTGTTTGATTTGTAACGATGAGCATTTTACGTGAGATTGTCCTCACCACTCCAAAGTCTCAAAGCTTCTAAAGACTTCTAATACATCCATTGTATTGACTAATCCTTTTTCAAAACTAGAGACAAATATAGTTGCTACAGACCATGCTTCCACTTCCCGAGTGGTTATGTTATCCGCCTCTAAGCCAAAAGATGATTTTTTGGTGTCAACATGAAGTAAAGATTATGGAGATCAACCGTTGTTGTTGAATAATCAGGCTGATCAGCCTAACCCTTCGACTTCAACTTTGAATGATCCTATTCCACCACCTATTGTACTAGAGTTAACAATAAACCTGCCTAAGGGAGTTGTACATAAATTTACATTTAACCCTCGAGGTCGAGCTGCAAAGAACTATAATATAGTAGAAGATTTGGCTCAGTCGCCTTCTGCTATGTCTACACTCGAGGTACTTCAGAATTGTCCCTCACAAAAGTAGGCTTTCTTGTCATCAATTGGTGGAATCAATCCAACTGATTCCAATCTTGTGGTTTTCAACCATGTGGGTTATACACCATAGTTACCAGCGCAATTAGCATTCTTGATCCAAGTAAGTGCCTTAAATAAAAAATTTCATCAAACCATTATTGTCGAGGGGGCATCTACTTGTATAATGTCTATGAGTTGTTGGAAAAAACTTGGCTCACTGCCTTTGTCACGTTCACCAACAATGTTAAAAGCTTTTGACAGTTGCACATATACGCCTTGTGGGATATTAAGTAATATGCAAATCGAACTAGGAGTCAAAGTAGTAACTATTGAAGTTGAGGTTGTTGATGGACCCCTTGACTACAACATTTTTCTAGGAAGACCGTGGGTTCATGCTTGGTTGTTGTGGTTTCAACATACTTTCGTACGATTGAATTCCCTCATAAGGGTGGAATCATAGTTATCAACGAACTCACCTTCTTCGCCTCTAGTTCACAGGCTACTAGAAGCATTTCGTTGGTACACGGATCCCCACTATCTCTTCAAAGCATTGATGTAGGTCTCTTTAAAGATTATTCCCTAATGGGTACTTTTTCACTAGCACCACCATCAAATTTGGTGAAAGTGGCAAAAGTTGAGACTTGCAACATGATAACTTCCACTTCATCTGACTTAAGGAGAATTACCAATAGTTTTGAAGTTTATAGTAGTAATGAAATCATGCCACTAAGCCCTATTGAGCTAGAATAGCAATCAATATTTATGTCTTGTTCGGCAAACCCAAATCCATTTTTGTCAATTGTATGGGTAGATCATTCATTAGAATATGGTACTTCCTCCGATCCTTTTTCACGTATATTTTCTATTGATGAAGGAATCGTCCAATAAATGATGATGGAAGGAGAACCATGAGAAGATTATCATAATCATTCCCATCTTCTAGATCACACAGAATATTATTCAAATGAACTTAATCACCCTTCAGTTGTCAATTTCCTTTTGAACTCTGTTTTCATAGATACAATAGATTCTGAGAAAAACCTGTCAAATATCGAAGAAACTATTTCTATCAATATTTTGACCAAACCTAACAATGTAGAAAACATTCATGTTGGAAAATCTTGTTCTCCATTAGAACTTGATATTTACCGTGCTCTCTTTCATGAATTTCGAGATATATTTTCATGGTCATATGAGGAGATGCCAGGAATTGACTCTAGTATAGTTGAACATTAAATCAAAATGTATCCTAATGTCAAACCAGTGCGACATCACCTCCATCTTGTTCATTCAAAGAAGGTCGTTGCTATTAAAATAGAAGTTGAAAAACTTTTGCATGCTAGTTTCATTTACCCTGTTCCTCTTACTGATTGGGTTTCATTTACCTTGTGCATCGATTATAGTGATGTTAATCAGGCTTGTCCAAAAGAAAATTATCCTACTCCCTTTATCAACTAGATTATTAATGAATGTGCCAGATGCGAAATATTATCATTTATGGATGGTTTTCCCGACTATAATAAGATCAATATCCACCCAGCGGGCAAATCTAAAACTGCATTCATTTGTCCATGGGGCACATTCGCTTATAAGAAACTCCCGTTTAGTTTGAAGAACGCAGGGGAAACATTTTAGAAGGTAATGAATTATTCCTTCCACGACATCAAACATATTGTTCAACCATACCTTGACAATTTACCTACTCATTCACAAAAGTAGTCAGATTACCCGTAGCATTTGAGAACTAGATTTTTACAATGTCAACACTAAAAATTATGACTTAATCCACACAAATGTGTTTTTTTTGTTTTTTTTGGTCGTTTTCTTGGATTCATAGTGTCTAAGGAGGGAATTCAACTCAATCCACTTAAGGTTCAGGCAATCCTTGATTTTCCTCCAACTTCCAATCTACTACAGTTACGGAGACTCCAACGGAAGGCTAAATTTCTAAGGAGGTTCATTCCCAATTATGCTGAAATGGCTAAAGGATTTACTCATTTATTGAAAAGGGGGATATCCTTCCATTGGGATCAGGTTATGCAAGCTTCCTTTGATGCTCTTAAAGATACCTTGATTAGAGCCTCATTAATGTATTCCTCAAATGATCAAAACGACTACTTCATGTATCTCGTAGCTGCAGATATAGCCATTGGATTGGTTTTAGTCCAAGAAGATGGGATTGAACATCCGATAGATTATTTGAGTCACAATATCAATGATAAAAAAGT
The DNA here is from genome assembly GCA_000404065.3 of Pinus taeda. Classification (NCBI taxonomy): domain Eukaryota; kingdom Viridiplantae; phylum Streptophyta; class Pinopsida; order Pinales; family Pinaceae; genus Pinus; species Pinus taeda. The sequence goes on along the minus strand of APFE030594827.1, from coordinate 133,492 downwards.
TAAGTACTCTTACATCTAAAAGCTAGCTCTAGCTGCTATTCAAGTTGTATAGATATTTCACCACTATATCCTGCTCTGAAAGACCACTGTCATTTCAGATTGCAACCCTATGACATATATTTTGTCTCATCAATTGCTGGGGGGAAATACCCAAAACAGATCATCCTTTTGCAGGAGTTTGATTTGAAATTCATCAAATCCAAATCAAAGAAATCTCTAGTCTTTAACGAGCTTCTTTGCGACCTTCCCTCGAATACCATTGATTCAACATTAGAACCATCAATTCTGGATGAGTCTTTGTTCCTGATTTCATCATCTAATGTGTGGTATGTAGATATAATAATTTATCTCCAGACCCAAACTTTTCAGCTTGATACCTCTTGCTCACAACAATGACATATCTGATACGAGGCCAAAGATTATTTGATCGTTGGTGACACTCTTTATCGTCATGGTATCGATACAATTTTGCAAAGGTGCCTCACTCATGAGGAAGCCAAGAAATTTTTGAATGATTTCCATTTAGGTGCTTTTGGTGTACACTTATTTGGTTATGCTACCACATAGAGAATTCTTCGTGCTAGTTACCTATGGCCTTCCATATTCAAATATTCCATAATTGCTATCAGAAGCTATCATGCATGCCAGATCTATGATCGTAAAGATAGATTACCACCTATACCATTGCATCATGTCATCGTTGTTGGACCATTTGCCAAATGTGGCATTGAATTCATGACATGTAACCCCACCTCGGACAAGCGGCATGGGTACATTATAGTTGTCGTTGACTATTTTACCAAATGGAGCGAGGTGATGCCAAAATTAAACAACAATGGCGAGATGGCTGTTCTTTTCATTTTCAACCACATGGTTGCCCAGTTTGGTGTACCATAGGCTATAGTCATAGATCATGGATCACATTTTTGTAATCACATTATGGCTGAGTTAACTGCTAAGTTAGGACTTTCACATGATAGTTCTACTCCTTGTTATCTGCAAGCGAATGGACAAGTTGAGGCTATCAAAAAGGTCCTTAAGAAAATGCTTCAAAAATTGATATGAGTTCAGAAACGAAATTGGCATTTAATCTTGTACTTTGCCTTATGGGCATATTGAACCTCAATGAAAAATGCAACTAGATTCACACCCTTTCAATTGGTGTATGTTCTAGAGGCAATCTTTCTGATACAATGAGAAATTTCATCTCTCAAACTCACGATTGACCTGTTACCCGACACTTTTGAAGAAGGAGCGTGTTTCTTGGAACTTATCCATATGGATGAAACCCATCGTGAAGCCACATTGGATAATGAAGCACATAAGAAACGAATCAAGGTGCAATATGACAGAAATGTCAAGCCTCACATTTTCTCAAAAGGAGACCTAGTCTTACTTTACGATTAGGAAGCTGATAAACTAGGAGAAGGAAAATTTGAACCACCTTGGATGGATCCTTATATTGACAAGCGTGTTTTGGCAAAAGGTGCCTACAAGTTAATGGATTATGATGTAGTTCCATTGTGATAGCCCCGAAATGGGTTGTATCTCAAATGTCACTATGCTTAATTCAGTGTAGTAAAACATCATTGTATATATGCTTTAATTTCATGTGTGTGTGTCAGTGTGTCTTTTAGAGTTTTTATGTGGTTAAGTAATCCTATGTGCATTTGTTGCAGATGTCTGAACCTTTGGAACCATTTTCTGGTTATGCCAATGGTGCTGGTCATAGTACTCAGAACTTATCTTCTACAACATGGGCCATTTTTGCTCCAAGTGGCAAGTTAGTGAGTTTTCAAGGGATTTGTATTGGTCGATTGACGAACAATATCACTGAGTATATCGCATTGATCGAACTTCTCTCTGATGCCATTTCACTTGGCATTCACCGAATCATCGTTAGGTGGGACTCACAACTCATTGTACTATAACTAACAAACATTTATACCGTTTGAAACCCAACAATACTTCGTATGTTCCTTAGAGTTCTTATTTTGGAAAGACATTTTGAGTAAATTAAATATCAACATATTTCCAGAAACTTTAACACATTAACCGACTCATTAAACAGACATTTGCGACACATGTAAAAGTAAATTTTCAATTCACATCATTAGTTGAATAGGATCGCACATAACCATATATATAAAAACTTTGAAAGTAAAAATAGATAGATTTTTAAAAAATTTTTACAAAATTTGTCTCCAAGACATGTTTGGTCATCTAACCTAAAAACTCAAAATGCATGCAAAAACATCTTAAGTAGACCTAGTGATGCTCGTGATAACAGGTCACAACCTGAGCTATCATGAGAAAAAGTCACATCGAATAGCATGGAACACCAATAGTATGGTATTGCAGCCTCATAGGTAATTCCTCGATCTGAACATTGGGAATACCAATGGTTAATCCCTCTACATGATCTTGCAACTCAGCTAGTGTTTCGGCCAAATCCAAATCCTGGAGAACTACCCTCCCAATGTTTCTTCACGTTGGCCCACCTACCTCATGTTTGCCTCATAGGTTGAACAATACCCACATCTGTAAGCATGCAAACAATTTTAGTTCAGTCTTAGAACATCAAAACAAAAAAACATTCGAAACTGAAAAATCAAAAAACGTTTTGGTCAAAAACAATTTACCTATAGCACCCCATTGAGCACCCACTGGTAGTCTCAACTCTGGATCTCCAAGAAAATCCATCCTTGAATATGGATGCTCCTTGATGACAATGCGTTGTCGATCAAGCCAACTGAAGAATGCAGTGGTAAATGTAATCGATGACTGGCCAACATGCCTAGCCATCAATTTGACCCATCACTGCATCCGTGGATCTCTAGGACCAACTACACCTAGTGTTACATGCTGGGCTTGCATCAATGAAATTCTTTCTAAGGTAAAAGAAATTAAGAGTGATCCATAGCTAAAGTTCCTTGTCTTACCACTCTTTACCTTTGTCAGATGTTCTTTCAGTGAAGAAAGTACTGCCTCACACCAGTTGAGTAAAGTTGGCTCAAGACATTCAAGTGCATACTGAACATATGATCTGTTCACCAGATGAAGTGTCACACTGTCGGCCAACTTTGTGATGGTGAAAAGGATTGTTCTCAAAGGAAAATCATGGATATCCTTGATGATTATCTTTCCTTCCTTACTAGGCTATGTACCGAGCTGACATAATTGTTGGACATAGTCCCTCACTGACTCACCCCCATGGGAAGCACCTGAAAGAGATATGGGGCACCACGTCTCAACAACCCTGTAAAGAAGTAAACATCATCGATCACAATAGGGAAAAATTTGTCTCTTATGTGAAAATCCTAATCTATTCGATCCCATGCATGAACTAGGAACTGCAATGGTTTTGATTGTTGCCTCATTCCGGACAACTTGAAGTATTTGAGCAACCCATAATTTTTTAGGGCCTCAACTGTACCCGGATCATTTAGGGAAACCATGTCTTTTTCTTCATGCTTTCTTTTTCACCAAGTAATAGACATTCTAATCTGATGAAAGCCTGAAATCAAACCATAAGCATAGTTAGGATCCATTTCATGCAAAAAACTGAATAAATTTTGGGTCAATTTGGTGAAACAAGTTTGGGAAACTCGCCCAGCGTAGCCCACGCAAGGAGACACTACATTGCAGTGTAGAATCCATTCTATATGGGTGATCCCAGCGTGGTTTTTGACATGCAAGGTTGTGCTGGTCCCAAGGCGAAAAATTCCCTAGGGGCCCTAAAAACCCTAAAAACTTGCATGAAACAGTAAAAGAATGACATGAAAATAAAGAGGAAGGGTAGATCTCCTACTTGGTCTGGACGGCAGGAGAAATGATCTGCAGAATCTCTCATAATCAGCTGATAAAGATTGAGGTAAAAAATAGGGTTAGAGCACAAACTGAATGGTAAATATCAAATGGTGAAAAGAGCATGGTAAGTTCTTGTTTTTATGTTTATTTCATGAGCATTAAATGAGTAAACTTTAGTATTTACCTATTTTTACCAATGAAACTGGTTTTTTTAATCCGATGGTGTTTCTTTGAATAGATTTACAACTGACTTATAGAATTTTACGTGCACGATCGTGAATTGTACTTTGGCCCCAAAGCATAATTTTATCTCTTTTTTGAGCTCTGTTAAACATTGAAAAAGAAACCCCCTTGGAATCCTCTTTAGGCTCTTTTCAAACTCTCGAAGTATCAAAATATTATTGAGTGCTTATCCTTTTAAGCTCGTTAACGGATTGGAAATGACATCTACTCAGTATAAGTTTAACCCTTTTTTGGGCTGAGATAGATTATTTACAAAAATTAATACGTTGACCGAACATGGTTAATAGGTTCTCTCCTGTATTGTTTTACGCTTTTTCAGACTTGAGAGACAAATATATGAAAAATAACTTGTGGAGTTTTCTTTTTGTCCCTTTTCAAAATCTCTAAACATGAAAAGGACTGAATTATCATTGTTGTTAAACTCGTTAAAACATCAAATAGCGACGAATTTGTCCGTCATGACAAGACTAAGTTTCACCTTCGCTAGACTCATTAATACATCACATAGCAATGGATTCACCCGAAGGGTGGAATTATACAACAATAATATGTTATCCTCCTCAATATTGATAAAAATGAAGAAGTAATGGTCAGCAATGACTGGGGAAAATGGGAAAAGGGGTAAACCACTTTATGGCAGCAGGTTGCTCTTCAACATGAAATTTCACTTCATCATTATGACTATTTGGGTTGGGTTGTCTGCTTGATGGTCATCATGCCTTGATCTATCATACCATCCATTACTTTTCTTTTGGGTCAATGCTACCAATCCATTTAGTGTCACCGACATTTTCAAGAGAAGTCACTCAGTTTGAAATTCATCCTTTGCAATACTCATAAACCTTCATTTTCATGACTGCCATTCCTGAACCTTGTGTCATCAATCAAATTCTGTCTCCAAAATCATTACATTCGTTTCATGTCATTAATGTGGGATACATCAAGGCCCTCCTGCGATGCGTTGCTTCTTGTCGACATTAGCACTTTATCCAAGAAGTTGACTTAGAAACACCCTTCCAGTACCTTGAGGCTTGCATACATCAATGGAAAGTTTCCCACTTCCAGTAATAGGTTGACATCACTGGCCTTCGACCGAAAGACTTTGTATGGTGTTCAACATGAAAACATCCATTCGCACCATGTAGAATGTACTGCAGTACCTTGAGGATCATTATCATTATTGGTGATTTCTCTTTCGTCTGTTAACGACTTACATCATTGGCTGGTAATCAGACGATGTCTTCCCATATTTGACTTCAGATCACATATTCGCATGGTTAGACTTGTACTTGAGCGAATGATTGAACGAGATAGAAGACCCCAGAATCTAGATCTAGTTTCATCCATCCAGGCTGCGATTTCAGGAAATGTACCAAATCATTCGTACCATGGCTTTATATCGATGGTCATCCTATCATGGGTCTATATCGGTAGACGACTATCTATGTACTTTTAATGAAATTTTATATGCTAAGCATGGGTATGCCTTCCCTTAGAAATTCATGAGAAAAAATCAAAATATCATGATATTATGTATTGTAATCGATGCAGGTCACCAACCACTTCGGAACCTCCTCATCACATCGTAAAGCATATCACTTGACATCATTATTTTCGACTTCATGCTTTAGGGGGTAGTTGTTACAAATCCATTTGGGCACATCACTCCCATCATTCAGATTAGTATCATTGGGGCTCATCAAACCCTAATTCAGTTGTTACATGCCCTAGACAAGTCATCATTTTCAATGCCTCCTTCCCTGGGAGTTCTAAACCCTCCAGAATTGCCTCCTTAAGGGACTAGCACAGCCTTGGACAAGGGTAAGTGTGCTTCCATGTAGGTAGGCCCATGTCAGGGTGCTCTGTAAAGCACCTAGGCCCACTTTGACCTGCGCTAGGTGAGATTGAGTGAAATTCACATAGGGTTTTGGGAATAATCTTATCTTCTGGAGCCATCTATAAGATTCCCACACTTATCATCTCCTATAAGCTCAAAATTGGATAGGGAATGAGTTAATTAACCTCCTATCCTCTCATCCCTTCCTCCAAGGAAACTAAATCTAAGTTTGGAAGGCCATTCAATACCCTCATTTATGAACAAACCTCCTCAATTTTCCTATAAATTGAGCACTCATCTAAGTGATCAGGGGCTGGACTTTGAGAATTTGTAAGGAGATACTGTTGGTGTGAGAATTGAGAGCATAAGAAAGTGTTGTTATGCTTCCATAGTCTTGTGCTATTGATGTGATATTGGTTGGAACCCAAGCTGGAAGAATGAAAATGGATCAGGTTTCATGGTTGTAATTCTTCCTTCTACTTAATAAAGTTGTTTGCACGTTTTTCCATATGCTTATCTTGATATATGATGTTTATATGTGTGAATGTATCTAATTCCATTTACTTCTATTTGCTAGCTCTTTTGCTTTGATTGGTTCTTTGTCTTTTGTTTATGCTTGCAGGTACTTTCTGAGCGAGTTACGTTCGAGAAGGAGCGACGAGAGTCAAACAAAGGAGACAAAAGAAAAGCAAAAGAACAAGTAGGTCCTTTGAATCCATTTGTCTTATTTATCATTTATATAAAAACGATAAGTGCTTTAAATATGTTTTTTTAGGTATAACTACCTACCTAGGGAATTAGTATTTATCCGTAGATACCAAATTCCTCATAACAGTGAGTTCAAGAGACTTTTCATGAAGAAGTATCTATTTGAAAGGTACGATGATGACATGGAAAATAATTTCTATGAGTTGAAGATGGGATCTATGACCGATGAGGAGTATACTAGAAAATTATTATGGTTTTTGAGATATGCTCCTTATCTTAAGGAGTACGAAGTGAAGATTCTGAGATTCATTAGTGGGTTGTCAGTAGAATTCAAGGATAGGATTGAGTTTGATGAAACTAGATCGTTGGAGGAATCCATCAGAAATTTGAAGCATTACCATGAGAAAAGGAAGAGACAGTTTGAATCTAAACAATATTAGAAAGGTAATGAAAAGACTAAAGAAAAATGGGATAAGAAGCGAGGAAGACTATCATAAACAGGTAAGAAAGAGAATGCAGCACCACAGAAGAATTTCAATACATTTGAGAGAGGAAAGGGACTTCAGTATGAGTAGAACAAGGATGATGGAAGGAAGCTTTACACTATTGTACTTGTACAAAGGATCATCATATGAGAGATTTTCCACAATATCAACGTGGACGACCACATATCTATAGTGCTCAGAAGGCAAAGATAGTGGGGGATGTTCGACAAACTATTCTTCGAATTTATACAGCATCAGATATTAGGCAGGAATATCACCAAACATCTATTATAAGGATGGATGGTAAGCTTTGTGATAAATTTGTTTCTATTTCGATTGACCTTGGATCTAATTATAGTTATGTTAATCCTAACCTGGTGGATAAGTGTGGTTTGAATAAAGAAGTGCATGCAGTGTATTGTTTAGTGTAGTTGACTATAGGTACTAAGAAAAGAGTTCATCATTGGTTAAGAGCTTGTGAATTTGGGTTAAATGGTATGTCTACATCATCACATCGAAATGTGCTTCTTTTGCAATCATACAACATGTTTTTGGGTATGGATTGGTTGTATTTTCACAATACTAAGGTTGTTTGTTATGAAAAGGCTATTAAGTGCTTGGATGACAATGGAGAACAAAGAATATTGCGGGGAAATAAGAAGGTGACATAAGTTACGATGGCTACATCTATGCAGGAAAAGTGTAGTCACTGGAACATGTGCATATTATTTGAATTGCATATTTCCAGTGATAACGGTAAGGATGTTGAGGATGCAAAGGTATTCAAGAGGTACTAGATTTTATAGCAGTTTCAGTATGTGTTCCCAGCAAAGATTTTAGAGCTTTTACCTCACAGGGAAGTGGAATTTTCTATTGAGTTGGTACCAAGGGTACCACCAGCATCAAACTCACCTTACAGGATGAGAACTCTAGAGTTAATGGAACTAAAGTTGTAGTTGAAGGAAATGTTGGACAAGGGATACATTAGGCCAAGTGTGTAACCTTGGGGTGCACCAGTGTTGTTTGTGAAGAAGAAGGATTATACTCTCAGGTTATGCACTGACTAAAAGAAGGTTAACAAGGTAACAATCAATAATTGGTATCTATTTCCAAGGATTGATGACTTATTTGACGAGTTGAAGGGAGCAGTGGTTTTCTTAAAGCTCAATTTGGGATCTGGTTATCATCAGGTACAGATCTAAGAAGAGGATATCTACAAGACTTATTTCTGGAATAGGTATGGGTATTATGAGTTTTTTATGGTTCCATTTGGTTTGACTAATGCTCTAACTACTTTCATGTGTTTGATGCATAGTGTATCACATCCCTATCTTGGCAAGTTTGTGATTGTATTCATTGATGATATAATGATATATTTTAAGAATGAGGAAGAGAATGCAAAACATTTGGAAGAAACATTAAAACTACTAAGATAACAGTAGTTGTATGCCAATCTTAGTAAATGTAACTTCTTTCAGACATAGATACATTACATGGGACATGTTGTCTCCAAGGAAGGCATAGCAGTGGATCTAGAAAAGATGAGAGCTATCATGAAATGGGCGACTCCTAGTAATATAGATGAGATCAGATCATTCATGGGGTTAAAATGTTATTATAGTAGTTTTATCGGGAAATTCTCATAGATTACCTATCCTATTACATCATTATAGTTAAAGAAAAATAAATTTTAATGGACAAAGGAATGTGCATCTAGTTTTGAGCAGTTAAATTAGTTGTTGACAAATGCTTTAGTTCTAAATATCACATATGGGTACAAAGAGTTTGTGGTGTGTAGAGATTCTTGCAAGAGAGGAATTGGTCAAGTTTTGATGTAGGAAAGACATGTAGTATGCTATGAATCAAGGAATTGAATGAGCATGAGAAAAATTATGTGATGCATGATCTTGAATTGGTAGCTATCATTCATGCATTGAGGATGTGGAGACACTATCTTCTTGGTAGGAGTTTCATCTTGATGAGTGATCACAATGGATTGAGATATTCGTTTGACCAACCCTATCTAAATGCCATTCAAGCTAGGTAGTTGGCCATGATCAGTGAGTTTGCCTTTGAGATTAGGTACTTTAAGGGAAAAGATAACAAGGTTGTAGCTACTCTTATCATAAGAGTGAAGGTAATTTACAAAGCATCTATGAATTCAAATGGGACATATTTACATGATCAGATCTTATAGGTAGGACAAATCTTGTGAAGCTAATTTACAAAGAATCTATGAATTCAAATGGGATATATTTACATGATCAGATCATTATAGATTAATGCAGTAGTGTACAGGTGAAAAAGATGTGGACTATCATCTCATGACAGATGGTTTGGTCAGATTTGGGAAAATATCTGCGTTCCAGACAATAGTGAGCTTAGGAAGCTTATATTTAGCGAATTTCATGTTAAATTGTATTTAAGTCACCCAGGATGTCAAAAAACATCAACAATGGTTAAGAAGTTCTACCATTGGCTAAATTTTAAGAAAGAGGTGGAAGGGTGGATTCAAATCCAGAGTGGAAATAGGAGGTCATTTGCACGGACTTCATTATAGGTTTTTTTAGGACATATAGAAAACATGATTTTATTATGGTTGTGGTTCACAGGTTCACAAAGGTATTCCTAGGAAGATTATGTTAGACAGAGATTCCAAGTTCACTTCTTGGTTTCGGAAAGCATTATTTGCAGGTTTGGGGATAGAGTTCACTTTCGATATAACTTACCATCCACAAACAAATGGACAGATAGAGAGGGTGAATAGGATTTTAGAGGACATGTTGAGAATGTATGTCATGCATCAACAATGAAAGTGGGAAGAATATAAAGGAATATGTCCACTAGTGGAGTTTGTGTATAATAATGGGTATCGGGAATATTGGAGGATGGGTCCATTTGATTCACTTTATGGGCAATGTTGTAATACTCCTAATAGTTGGAGTGATCTAGTGAAAAGGGTGTTGATTGGATCGGATATGTTGGCAAAGATGGATTAGGAAATACAAGTTATAAAGAAGAGTCTAAAGACAACATGGGATAGACAAAAGAGTTATGCAAATCAACACAGGGTGCTTAAGGAGTTTCGGGTTGGGGAACAGGTGTACTTGTGCATCAAGCCCAAGAATATATCCTTGAGGATTGGATCATATACCAAGTTGGCACCTCAGTATTTTGGACCCTTCAATATTCTTCAAATGATTGGACCGATATCCTACCAACTTGCACTGCCTCCGATAGTGAAATTCTATGATGTTTTCCATGTGTCATTGCTTAAGAAGTATGTGAAAGATGTTTGTCATGTGATGGACTAGTCTATGTTACAGGTGGAACAAGAAGGATAATTCTATTCAAAACCTCAGTTCATTTTATAGAGAAATATGCTCATGCTCCGGAATCAAGCAATCGAGCAAGTTAAAAGTGTAGTGGAAGCCCTTTGGGCCTAATGAAGCTACATAGGAGATGGATGACTAGATGTGGGAAATGTATCCTTCTCTATTTGTTGGTTGAGCAGGTGTATTTTTAAATATTTTTTAATGTTGTGTTTTGGTTATGTCTATACCCATATGTATGTCATAAATAATGCGTCCATCTATGTTATGAAGCTCCAATAAGTAGTATGGCATTCATGGTATGTTGGTTGTGTTTTCAGCAGATGAATATGATCTAAATGCTGCATTGAATTGTGTTATAAAGCTCCATTGAAAGCATTTTTTTGTTGGTTTACAAATGTCATTGAACATCGAGGATAGTTTTCCCCTAAGGAGGAGGATTCTGTAATAACCTTGGTTAAGAATCCATGTAATAAAGTGAATAAAGGCAAAATAAGACCAAGGTCATGGGACATGTATTCCACATTGAATGTTGGGAAAAAACATAGTGATGGGTATCAATTGTGATTAATTTATGACTATGGAGATTGGCAAAGGAAAAGAGGCATTTATTGGAATTTTATTTATGAAATAAAGGAAAATAGGAAAAAAGGAAGGTGAAATGTCACAAAAGTACATGTGAGCAAAAGTTAAGGAAAAATAGAGAAAAATGAAGAAAATAGAGGCCTCAATGATAAAAATTATTATGAGAATCAGTTCAAAATCTTTTGTTAGTTTTATCTTGGATATCTCTTCTCTTATCCCTCTCTCACACTCTTTAACACTTAGATATTTTTGGAGCTTTGTGGTATACTTTGGATTTGGAGAAAGAAGGAAAAGGAAAAGCAGGAAAGTGCAAGGGGATAGCAGGATCAACAACTACCGAGTTGCATATATGATTTCATTGATATCGTTTGCATGCATGATATATACATGCTATTAATTGGTTATGATTTGTCATTGGCATGGAGGATATCCTAGATTGATGATGATTTTTCCTAGGATTTCCATTTCCTAGATAGCCATGATTTTGTGATTTTTCCCATTTCTTTCTAATTGGTGCTCATGTTCCTTGTGGCTATGGGTTGAGTTCCTATTTCCTAGATCCTTGGTTGGAAAAATGCTCTTGAAGACCTCGAATATATTGGGTTGAGTTACTAATCTTGGAAGCCTTGGTCAGGCATATGCTCTAGAGCCCTTGGTGGGTTGAGTTACTAGTCCTGGAACCTTATTTGGACGAATGCTTTGGAGCCCTACGACAACTGTGGGTTGATTTACTACTCCTAGAGCTCAGATGGAACAAACACTCTAGAGCCCTAGATAAATTCAATAAATTCTAATATGGTGATGGTTAATGATATCCGACTGTGAGGTGGAATGATTGGTTGAGGGTTGAGGTGGTTTAGCCTCTGCAAGCTCTGGTTTAGTTTTGGTTAGTTTATTCAATGAGATCTCGCATTCATTATTGGAATATGGCATGGGGGTGATTGGCTGAAAGAGAGATTTGGTTGAGCCCAATCTATGGTGGGGTGGTAAGTGGAAGTCCCTGACTTGGTGGGATTTTCATATGTTAATAAGATCTCCTCTCCTCTTATATCTCATGATTATTTATACTTGTTATTATGTGGCTTTGATGGTTTTTCTATCTGATAGATGAGATAGCCTCTCATGAACTTCATCGAGGTATGTTGATTATGTGTATATTTGTGTTTAGCTGACATGGTATACTTCTAGGAAGAAGAGGATCAAAGATGAAAAGAAAAAAAGTGGAATACAATTCACTTGATTCTCCCTACATATCACATAAGTGACTTGGTGATGAGTACTCCCCTCACATAGAAGACACTTTTACAAGTTTGAAGGCAGAGATAAGAAGTTACGAACGAGATAATGATAGGAGCATTCAGTCACAAGATAGACTTGCTAGCCCAAAAGAGAAATAAGCAGAGGTCAATGCAATGATTTTTCAGAGTTTGTTAGACTTGCAAAGATAGGGATTTCTTAGGATCAGTCATGGATAGAAGGACGAGACAAATGGATCATATGGTAGCAGGTCTCATGGCGGGCACAGGTCGGATAAAGATGATATTTTCACATATTGCAAGTTCTTGGATACACCTAATAGACGAGGCAATGTACATGGGCTTTACTCTAGTTCTGGTTCATACAGGTATCATGGTCATCATTGATATCATCCTTACAGGAGGAGTGACAAGGGATATTTTCTGGATGAGTTCAAAAAATCCAAGCCACCTACATTTGATGGAGAAATGAAGAAGTTATGGGATGCAGAAGCGTGGTTTCTTTGAATGAATAATTTCTTCTGGTTGCATGATTACTCAGAGAACATGAATGCCATAATATCTACATTCAATCTTAAAGGTAAAGTAGATATTTGGTGGGAATATTTTAAGAATATCAAAGGCATTCTGGAAGAGGATTTTTCTTGGAGCGAGTTTGAGAGACTTTTCAAGAAGTACCTATCTAAAAGGTACTATGATGACATGTAAAGGGATTTCTATGAGTTAAAGATGGTGTCTATCACCAATGAGGAGTATACTAGTATATTATTGGAGATGTTGAGATATGTGCCTTATCTTAAGGAGGAGAAATTGAAGATTTAGAGATTCATCAGTGGGTTGTCAATAGCACTCAAGGATGGGATTGAGTTTGATGAGTGTAGATCGTTAGAGGAAGCCATTAAAAAGTTGAAGCATTGCTATGAGAAATCTAGGCATGATTCTGAATCTAAATAATATTACAAAGGTAATGACAAGACTAAGGATAAATGGGATAAGAAGTGAGGAAGACTACATGAGACAAGTAAGAAAGAGAATGCAGCGCCACATAAGAAGTTCAATACATTTGACAAAGAACAGGGAATTCAATCTGACGAGAAGAACAAGGGTGATGGCTAGAAGCCTTTACAATGCTGGACTTGTGGAAAGGATCATCGAAGGAGAGATCATCCACAAAATCAAGGTGACAAACTGCAGATATATAGTGCTCAGGAGGCACAAACAGTGGGGGATTTTGGACAGAGTATTCCTTGAATTTATGCATCGTATGATAATAGGCAGGTGTATCACCAAGCATATATTATTGAGATGGATGGTAAGCTTTGTGATAAATTTTTTTCTATTTTGATTTACCCTGGATCTAATTATAGTTATGTTAATCCTAACCTAGTGGATAAGTATGGTTTGAAAAAATAAGTGCATGCAGAGTCTTGGTTAGTATAGTTGGCTATAGGTACTAAGAAAATATTTCATCATTGGGTAAGATCTTGTGCATTTGATTTGAATGGTATGTCTACATTAGCACATCTAAATATGATTCCATTGGGAAATTGGATGACAATGAACAAAATTATGTGACGCACGATCTTGAGTTGACAACTATCATCCATGCATTGAAGATGTTGAGACACTATCTTCTTGGTAGGAGGTTCATCTGGATGAGTGATCATAGTGGATTGAGATGTTTGTTTGACCAACCTAATATGAATTCCATGAAATCTAGATGGTTGGCCATTATCAGTGAGTTTGATTTTGAGATTAGGTACATTAAGTGAAAATAGAACAAGGTTACAGATGCTCTTAGCAAAAGAGTGTAGGTGAATCACATAGTGGTTATGAGTTCATATGGGACATATGTACATGATCGGATCTTTCAAGGAGGACAATGGGATGATAGATACTAGTAGCTTAAGCACAGGTTACAACAGTATGGTACAAGTGAACAGGATGTAGAAAATCATCTCATGGCAGATGGTTTGGTCAGATTTAGGGACAAGATCTATGTGTCAGACAATGAGCTAAAGAAGCTTATGTTGAGGGAATTTCATGTTAAAATGTATTTAGTTGTCCCAGGATATTAGAAGACATTGAAAATAGTTAATAAGTTCTTCCATTGGACGAATTTGAAGAAAGAGGTGGCAGAGATTATTGTGAGATGCTTGGATTATCAACAGGTAAAAGTAGAGTGTAAGCATCCAGGTGGATTATTGCATCAAATTATGATTCCAGAGTGTAAATGGGAGGTCATTTCCATGGACTTCATTATAGGTTTTCCGAGCAAATCTAGACAACGTGAATTTATTATGGTTGTGGTTGATAGTTTGACAAACATAGCTCACTTTATTCGAGAGAAATCTACTTATTCAGCTAGTGAGGCAGCACAAGTCTTCATTAGAGATATAGTGAGGTTACATGGTATTCCTAGGAATATTGTGTCAAACGTAGATGCAAAGTTCATTTTCAGGTTTTCGAAAGAGTTATTTACAGATTTGGGGACAGATTTTTCCTTCAATACATCTTATTATCTATAGATAAATGGAAATATAGATAGGGTTAATAGGATTTTGGATGACATGTTGCGAATGTATGTCATGCATCAACAATGAAAGTGGATATAGCATCTTCCGCTATTGGAGTTTGCGTATAATAATGGGTATCAGGAATATTGGAGGATGAGTTTGTTTGAGGCACTTTATGGGTGGTGTTGTAATACTCTTATCAGTTGGAGTGATCTAGTTGGTGGTGTTGATTGGACCAGACATGTTGGCAAAGATAGAACAGGAAATGCAAGTCATTAAGAAGAATCCAAAGGAAACACAAGATGGAAAAAAGAGTTTAACATATCAACACAGGGTGTTTAATGAGTTTCAGGTTGGGGAACAAGTGTACTTGTGCATCAAGGCCATGAATATATCTCTAAGGATTAGATCATGTGCCAAGTTCACACCTCGGTATTGCAAACCTTTCAAGATTATTGAGAGGATTGGACCAGTAGCCTACCAACTTGCAGTGCCTCCAATAGTGAAAGTCCATGATGTTTTCCATATTTCATTTCTTAAGAAGTATGTGAAAAATGTTCATCATGTGATTGACTGGTTTGTATTGCAAGTCGAACCAAAAGGAGAATTCTAGTCGAAACTTCAGTGCATTTTGTAGCGAAAGATGCTCATGCTCCAAAATCGAGTAATCAAGAAAGTTAAAGTGCAGTGGAAGCACTTTTGTCCCAATTAATCTACATGGGAGATGATTGATTAGATATGGGCTATGTATCCTTCACTATTTACTGGTTGAGTGGATGTCTTTTGATATATGTTTTGATGTTCTTTTTTGGTTATGTCTATATGCATGTATGTTGTAAATAACTCATCGAGTTGTGTTATAAACCTCTAATAAGAATTATGGTGTTCATTATATGTTGGTTGTGTTTTCAACAAATGGATATGATGTAAATGTTGCATCGAGCTATGTTATAAAGCTCCATGGCTAGAATGTGTTTCTTGGTTTATAAGTGTCATTGAACAACGAGGACAGTGTTCCCCCAAGGGGGATGATTCTATAACGGCCCTAGCTAAGAATCCATGTAATAAAGTTAATAAAGGAAAAATAAGACCAAGGTCATGGGAACTATATTCCAAGCTGAATGTTGGGAAAAAACATAGTGATGGGTATCACTTGTGATTAATTTATGGCTATGGAGATTGGCAACGGAAATGGAAAAGGCAAAGAGGCATTTATTGGCATTTTATTTATGAAATAGAGGAAAATAGGAGAAAAGGAAGGTGAAAGGTCTCACAATTACATGTGAGGAAAATGAAGAAAATAGAGGCCTCAATGTTAAAAAGGCTTCTGAGGATCAGTTCATGACCTTTTCTAAGTTATAGCTTGGAGTTATTTTCTATTCTCTGTCACACACACTCTTGCACACTTAGAGTTTCTTGGAGCATTTTGGCATACTTTGGATTTAGGGAAAGAAGGGAAAGGAAAAGAAGGAAACTGCAAGGAATAGAGAGATCAACAAATACAATGAGTTTTCTTTGCAGGTAGCTAGTTGAATGTATGATTTCCTTGTTAGCTTTTGAATGCATGATATATGCATGTGGTTAAATTGTTATGATCTATAATTGGCATGGAGGATTGCCTAGATTGGTAGTGGTTTTTCCTAGCCTTGCCATTTCCTATATTTCCATGATATTGTGGGTTTTTCCATTTGTTTTCTAATTGGTGCTCATGTTCCTTATGGTTGTGGGTTGAGTTACTAGATCTTGGAGCCTTTGTTGGAAAAACATTGTGGAAGCCATGGAACAACTTGGGTTGAGTTACTAGTCTTGAAATCCTTGGTTAGACAAACACTCTAGAGCCCTTGGTGGGTTGAGTTACTACTCTTGGACTCTTGGTTGGACAAATGATCTAGAGCCCTGCAGTAGCTTTGGGTCGAGTTACTAGTCCTAGAGACGAGTTGCAACAAACGCTCTAGAGTCCTGAACAGCTTGGGTAGAGACCAATCTAGATTTTGGTTGCTGATGTTCGACTATGAGGTGGAATTATTGGTTGAGGTTGAGGTGGTTTGTCCTCTGGAAGCCCTAGCTTGGTTTTGGTTTTTTTATTCCATGAGATCCCACATTGATGCTTGGAATATGACACATGGGCAATTGAATGAAAGAGATATTTTTTTTATCCCAACCTATGGTCGAGTGGTATGTGGAAGTGCTTGAATTGTTTGGATTTTCATATGTTAATAAGAGACGTTTTCCTCTTGTATCTCATGAGTATTTATACTTCATATTATGTGGCGTTTATGGTTGTTCTATCATTGCTATGATTCTGGTTATATGTTTGTTACAAGCAGGGTTTCATGATAGATTCTAATTATGGCTCTTAACATGTTTTGATTAGTAAATGAATGGTTGTTAAATGCATGACCTAATAGATGTTATTGTAGTAATTGTGAGAGGGCATTAGACATTCTTGATGATTTTCATATTATTGTAAAACCCCTATGTTCAAATACATGTTTATGACCTATAGATTACATGTTCATAATGTGTTTGAAAAAATTCCCACTATGTTCTGGTCATTCTAGGTCAAGTTCTGAGTTAAGAGTGGATATTTAGTTTTGTCATTGTGTCAATTATGGTTCTCTAGTGAGCTTATTCAATTAATGAACATATAGGTATCTATAACCTACAGGTTCTATGTACACAAAGTGTTTGTATAAAATATTAATTTGGGCCTCCAACTTCCCAGGGTCATCACTATTAAGAAATTTACCATAGAGAGATAAATTATTACTGAGATTTACCGAGATTTATAGAGACGAATAATAAAATAACCATCAACAATACACATAAATATTATACAAATAATATTTATCCAGTAAAATCCCAAATTTGGGGAAAAACCCAACCCAATGAGATCTCATTAGCATTGGCCAAAACCATGGCCAATCCGACCAACTGAGCCTTCACCACTCACTTCCAGTCCTACACTAAAATGAAGTATTCCCAACCTTTTATATGCTCTTTTACATGCAATACCACAGACCATAATAACATGGGTACACTATACCATGTGCCCAAAACCAATATTATTTAATAAGGTCAACCTTGACTCAAACCCTGAGTCAATTTTACCTAACAATTCGCCCTTTAAACTTGACTTGGGGTTCCTTGACTAAATCCAACCAAAACCTACTAAGTGAGACAATCCCGTTCACTCTAGCCCTTACCCCCTTCAAAGTTTTTTTTTTTTTTGTACCCCAGATTTGTTAACCTGACATCCCCCTATTACCTAGGTCTAACCCATACTTTACTAGTAATTACCCAGGGGTACGCATGCCTTACTAGGTATTACAGCAGTATGCTCATTTACATGCAAATTAAAAATTTCACTCCATTATAATAATTTTGTTTTTGTTTACCTTTTTTGTCTTCTTTGTACATATGACATCAATGTCCATATAAAAAGAACCCATCTACTGATTTACATGGGTCACCAGCTACTGTAACCGCTAGCTATCTAGGAGTTATTTTCACGTACATGGTTCATCAATTAATTAATCCATGTGCACATATGCTCCTTATCCACTGAATCTCTCATGACCCAATAGTGTGTGTTGTACCTCTAAGATAGTATTAGGTTAGCTACCAATGCCAGAGCATCTAAAATAATTTTTTTGGGGTTTTTGGTTTAAGTTTTTGGAAGACCAATGAATGAACACAGATGTAGAATTAAAGTAATTAATCCTTTGGGTTATATTAATACTTCAGCAAAGGGATACTATAAAGCATTACATAGTGATATAGATGAAAAATAGTGGTGAGTAGAAGACATAAAAAAATATGATTATCACAGTTTCCAGACTATAAAACAAAACAATCATAAGTTGGAAAACCTTCTAAACTGCGTTCCAAACGTTCAAGACAGTATAATTAATGCTTACACAAGATGCTGATGATTTATTGATTAGAGGGGATTAGCTGAACAAAGAGTTCATTAATCCATTCTCTTAATAGATGATCACTTCAGGAGCTTATAGGAATAATTGTAAGAAGAGCTTCGGCGTAAACCAAATGAAAAAGACTTTTGTCGACGCGTTTCGAACCAACTAGTGTGGTTCATCGTCAGGACAAGTTACCATCGTCAGGACAAGTTACCAACTTGTCCTGACGATGAACCACACTAGTTGGTTCGAAACGCGTCGACAAAGGTCTTTTTCATGTGATTTACGCCGAAGATCTTCTTACAACTATGATGGATCACAGAAGCCTCAATTCTACAATAGCTTATAGGAAGTAATTGCGAAACAATTATTCCTACCTAGATATCTCTATACGTCATAAGCACATGAAGAAAAACACAATGATTGATAACTAGAAAAACTTACAAGATAACACAATATTGTGTAAAACCAGATTCAGAATTCTCTACTTTGTATTAAGGTTCCATAAAGACTGAGTACATCAAGTGTCTGCAAAATCTTCCTTCAAAGGTGGCTTCCAGGTTCAAAGTAGTATTAATAGTCAAAACTTTACAAGCAATGAACTATGAATCTTGAACTCCGAACCTATAACATCTCGAGAAGAGAGTTATTTATACAATAATAAACTAAGAAATATCCTAAAACTATTTAAGATTTATTCTAGGAAAGGAAAAGATCTTTATGCAAGAAGATAGGGGTAGCTATTGAACTACTTCTTGTTGTCCCTTTTATTCAGGTTGTGCTGACTTTGTTGTTTTGATATTTCACCCTTTAATCTGATAAATCATTTGTATCCTTTCTGCTAGTTGATTCCTTCAATTTGATCTTTCATCTGATGCCCTTTAAACTCTGTAAATCTCCTTTTAATCCGATTGAGTAACCTTTACTATTTCTTTTTTATCTTTATAGTGCATTTGAGGTTTTTACTATGCTTTTCAACAGTAAATCACTTTGGATTTTATGTCATAGGGTAAAGTAAACTGATATGGTCTTTATATTTGTCCTCAAACTATGTACAGGTTTTTTATTTATAAGCCTAGAACACTGAGTCTTTACCTACAAAACACAGAAATTATTAAGAAAAACAGAGGTGACAGACGAGGACATCAATGACTTTTTGAGCTTGAAAGGCTATTGGAAGGAGTCCATAGCATATTGGAAGGTAAAATGATGGTTTGTATGGTCGCGGAGACTTATGGAGGCTTTGTTGTGTAAAACAGGTGAAACAAAAGAAAATGGTCATTTTGGCGTTTAAATGGGAAAAACAGTTTTCCTTTTAAAATAGGGTGCGAAGTGAACAGTGACCATTTTGTCATTTTGTGGAAGGCGGTTTTCATCGCACTGCTTTATGGAGTGCAGGCGGTTCCCGAAATAACCAAAGGCTGACACGTAGCAAGGGGAGGTATTATAGAATACCGCTTTTTGGGCAGGTAATTCTTGTACAAAGATCATACCCGAAATCGCCGAGGGTCGTTGGATCTGAAAGCATTAGATTGGATGGTGGTGGAGTGAAGGAGCAGTATGGAGGGTACGAATGATTAAATATGGCATAAATGGATTTATTATGTGTTAAAACCTAGATTAGCGGTGAAATGGAGGTTTAGTGGTTAAACAAAGGTTTAAGTCAATTATTCGTTTAAATCATAAAAATGATTTAACAAAGAAATTCTTTGCAAAAAACATATGGCAGATTTGAAATTTTATGAACTCGGGTGGATAATGATATTGGGTCTAGGTTTATATCACATATCGCAATTGCAGTTTAGTGGAGGATGGCCCATCGCAAAGGTATGTGATAGACACTCGACGCGACGTGGGAATAAACGATATATAATATGTGATCAGGTCGGGGTCCCAATCACAATCGGAGATCGCAATTGGCAGAGGTTTATGCTTTAACGAGACTTGCGATGGGGGCAACTGCAATATAGTAATGTCTTACGATATATATTTGTGTCTGGTCCGTCACAATTGGAGATCGCAATGGTAGAGGGTTACTTCATTAGTTGGGACTTGCAATAAAGGCATATGTGATATGGCAATGAGTTATAATATGTATAGCGTCGAGTTCGGGCCCATCATTTATTGCATATCACAATTGGGGAAGAGTGTATTCATATCAATGGCTTGCGATGCAATATTTAAATACATATTTTTATTATAAAACTAAGGTTTCAAGATATTTAATAAAGAAGTTAATAATATACGGGAAAGTGGAATTTTAGGGGTTTAATACTATAGTTAGTGTTACTATGGAAAATGAGTGGAAAAAGGGTAAATATATGCGAAAAGGGGCTAGGCGAAAAAGGGGAAATACACTAAGTAAAGTGCTTTTCAATGATTTATTTACTTTTCATATATGCATCAATACTTTGCGAAAACATATTTTGTGGGTTTTTTATGGAAAAAGGGATTATACATGGGATTTTCACTTTTCCTAGGCAAAAAGGGTTTTGACCTTCGGAAAAGGGGTTTTTTTGGGAAAATGAGTGAATATGAATGTATGAAGGTGGGAAGGGGTAATTAGTGAATATAGGGATGAATGGGGATGAATGGGAACTTAATTAATCTATGTTGTAGACCCTCTTTTGCTTTGTGTAATTGAATCATGGACATAGAAACATATGGTGAAACATGATAATGTACCTTTAGTCCAATGAATAATCAAACTTATGCAACCTTCCTCTACTTACCCTTTGCTTATCCTATCATTTTTTCTTCACTTAATGGGTGCACTTTTGCTAGAAAACCCTTTTCCTTTCTTTTTATTTTACAAAAAAAAACTATCTAAATCTACCCTTATAACTTCCAAGGGCTCAGATTAAGCTGATGAGCACCTTATTGTTCTCTACTTAACTACTGATCTGCCAAGATTAAACAGTTTGGCCAGCTCTTTATTCTCTAACTATAACATCAAATTTAAAGCATGAAGCAGTCAATATTAAACTATTTGGCTGTCATGGGTTGTGGCATTTAACACAAGCTACACACAACCATTATTTTACAGAAACAGAGTAGTGGCATTTAGACTTGCTCACTTTCAGAGTTTATTTTTTTTCTTTTCTTTCTAACCTAACATTTTCTTTTTGTCTTCATTTTTTAGGACATCTAACATAACATTTTCTTTGATATGGACATCATCATCAAGATATTTTCTTTTGAATAATTGACCGGAGAATCCACAGTTTTGTCATTTTTGAATATTTTCTTTAACTGACATTTTATTCACTATTGTTATGTCCATATCCTAACTTAACATTTTTTCAAATATTCTATCTTATCAAACCAAAAAATGCTACAACAGTGTGCAACGTTGCTTCACGGTCTATGGCTTTTGATCTAGATCTGCAAGAAAAACTTAATTATCTCTCTATCTATCAAGCCAATACAAACCATTGGCAATAAAAGACGTCCTTCTGAAGCCAACTTAGCTCTGATACCCATTGTTAATAAATTTTTCGTAGAGAGATAAATTATTACTGAGATTTACCGAGATTTACATAGATGAATAATAAAATAACTAGCAACAATACACATAAATATTATACACATAATATTTATCCAGGAAAACCCCAAATTTGGGGAAAACCCTAACCCAATGAGATCTCATTAACATTGGACAAAACCATGGCCAATCTATCCAAGTGAGCCTTCACCACTCACCTCCAGGCCTACATTACAATGAAGTATTCCCAGCCTCTTATAGGCTCCATTACATGCAATACCACGGACCATAATACCACTTTGACATATGATATCTATTTGGCTATCATAATACCTCATTTCAAAGATCTCCATGAGGGGCTTTAAAAACAATCAATGCATTCGTCTTGCACTTTTTTAGTCTCTCAGTGTTCGCTAAAAAAATCATTTATGCCCTCAAAATGGCCTCAGAAGTTTAGAACCCCCATAAAACTGCCAAAAATGGAAAGTTTTGTTGGATTTAAGGAGACGAAACTAAAAAGAAATGGTGATAGGTCAATTTGGGCTAAAAACAGTGTGATCATGTATCACTGGGTGGTTGTAGTCAGTTCTAGACATATGGAACCAATTTTCCATAAGTGGATCTTGGCAATCGAGTCTCGCATAGTAACTCTCATCTTAATGTTTACCCTAGTGAGCAAGTTAAAGTGTGTGAATATGGGGTCAAGTGGTGAAAAAGTGGTATCAGAGGTCCCAGGTTCAACATTTGGACTGCATGGGCAGAGTGTGTTTGTCATGCATGCATGAAGGTTGTAAATGTACTTGATGTGTATGCATGGTGGTGGTCATTGTTTTAGTTGTCTTGTCATGTAGAACTTGATGATGTTGTTGTTGGGATGTGTTTGTTATGAATTCATGTTGGTTTCATATGTGTTCATTATGCTTGTGATCTATGTGTGTGTTAGGTATGCATGGTGATGGTCATTGTTGCAGTTGCGTCGTAATAAACAAGTTTATGTTGAGATGATGAATATGATGATTTCGTTGTATATATATATATATATACACACACACACACACACACACAAATTATTCTAATATGGATTGATCTTACAAATGGGATAGTTATTTTGATTGCATTATTACTGAGAGAGCATGAAAGCCATAATGACTACGTTCAGTCTTAAAGGTAAAGAAGACATTTTGTGGGAAGATGTGAATAATTTCAGAGGAATTCAGGAAAAGGATTTGACTTGGAGTGAGTTTGAGAGATTTTTCAGGAAGAATTATCTATCTGAAAGGTACTATGAGGAAAAGGAGTTCTATGAGTTGAATAAGGGATCTATGACCCATAAGGAGTATACTAGAAGAATCTTGGAGTTGTTGAGATATGAGCCTTATCTTAAGGAGGAGAAAGTGAAGATTCAAATATTCACTAGTGGTTTTCTGGTAGCATTCAAGGATAGGATTGAGTTTGATGAGCCTAAATCATTGGAGGAAGTCATCAGAAAGTTTAAGCATTCCTATGAGAAATCGGAGCGTGGGATCAAATCTAAACATGATTGGAAAGGTAATGACAAGACTAAGGGAAAATGGGATAAGAAGCGAGGAAGACTACTTTTTATTAATTTAGTTACACAAAACTTTAATAATAATACTATTATTATAACACTATTATATTAATCCTTACTAGTAATATCATCCCTAGATCTATTCCCATTAGATAAACTAACCATTAATGATAAGAATAATACTTTATTAACTACAATAATATAATAATAACTAATATTTATATCCATACTATTACTAATTATACACATCTAATTTGAACAATCTAGCTTAAGCAATAATTAATTCCTTTACTGTTGAATTTATATTAATCAGTTATACAAGCCATTAAGATGAAGATTAATAATTAATCTATCATTATTAGTTTAGATTAAAACCTTTCATTCACTAATAGTTATTATATAAATTAGGGTAAATATTGCCTAAATGAAATAGTGTTAACCCAGAATCCCTTTTACTTAAAATAAGTCTTGACAAATATTAAAATAATATTTGTTTTAACATAGTAATAATATTCCGGATCTGGGTGATCCTCCTGCCATAAATGGCATTCATGCAGCGTCAACTTCCACAGTATCGCCACCTGCTATGCAGCGTGGAGCCCCAGGTTTCAAATGGAGGCGGGAGGAATGTTTTAACGGACAAGGGACAGTGCAGGACAACGCCATTAATGGAGGCCGAAGCCCAACGCAGCCTGCCGATTGTTATTTACCTAGAGACACCCGATGATCTTTCCATTATGCAGTTGGTTAAGGATTATGTTGTTTGGTTCGTTCTGAGAACTGAGTGTGAAGTTGAGAGGGAGTCTAGCCTCAGAGGGGAAATTTGAGTTGGTTCTGGCTCGAATTTGTAGCCCCTCCACTCTACCTGCATTTTGCGCTCTGGAAATCCTTCGGTGGCCTGGGGTAAGTGGTCCATTCACTGTTACATTCGCTATACCGGCTTTGTCTCTCAGTTTCGAGTTTCTATTGTGTTTTGTTCTGCTCTTCGATTCGGTTCGGTGCCCTCGGTTTATATGAGGCATAATTCTGGGTTCAGCACTGGTTCGGTTAAGGTTTCAGTAATAGTCAGCACCATGAAATGACCAGGGAAACACTCCCGCTCGGGGGAACGACTTGGTAGCAGTAAACGTCCCTACGCTCGCCCTCAGCCCACCCCGCTGCTCACTACCATTAACCTCACTTCCTCCCCTGAGGACCCTCCTTCCAGCAATCCCACTCGCCATCCGATTCCAAATAGTGCCTTTCAATCCACTCATTTTAAATTTCAAAGCAATCTGAACCGCCCTCTGATTTCAGCCCAGATAACCATCCTAATTTCTGAGGAAATTAACCAGGTGCCTCCTATCTCCTGCATTGACCCCAATTCCTCCCACAACAGTGAGCGTTCTTCTACCAAAATTTCCATGGCTGCCAAAAGGGAAGCTGAACCAGTTATCCAGGTTGATTCGCCTCCCCTAATTCCTCCCCTGGTTGACTGTGTCAATCTGGTTTTGGATCTCGACGCTGGCACCACTGATAGGACACAGGAGGGAAACGTGTTGGGTGACAAAGAAGTGCTCAGCCAGGACGACGCATGTCTGCAGGCCGAGGAGACGTAGGGGGACGACGAAAAATGAACAAGTGGTTCTTGGGGTCGCTCTTTTTGGTTCTTGGGAGGCTGCTTTCGAAGAAATGCCTAGTTTTGAGTTTCTACTTGCCGTGGCGTATGTTCGGGTCTCGGTCCAGGGTTCTTAGCTCTGGTCATATGCTTATCTTCAGTTCTTTCTCTCGCAGTATGTTTGTAACACCAATTGATTTGGCTATTAGTTTTGTTGAATTGGCTGTTAGTTTTGTTAAGATTCCCCAGCTCTTCTGTAATGGGGAAATTTTGTAAAGTATTCGAAGTGCGGGCTCCTGCAGTTGCTACCTCATGTAATATTATCATGTTTACCAGTTAATAGAAATAGCTTTTACCGAGAAAAAAAAAACATAGTAATAATATTATTATAGTCAAACAATTTAATTGGTCAAATCTAGTAATTTCTTGGTCAATTATAGCCATTTGTCCAATCTAACCCAATATAGCCATTTTTTAGTCAAACCTATCCATTGGACGTTCTTCTCTGCTTATTTAATTTGCAGCCAGGATCTAATTCTTCAACTTGTCCCGACGATGAACCACACTTGTTGGTTCGAAACGTGTCGACAAATGTATTATCATGTGATTTACACAGAAAAACTTTTTATCATAAGACTACATGACATAGGTAACAAAGAGAATACAATGTCGCACAAGAAGTTCAATGCTTTTGATAGAGGGTGGGGACATCAATGTGAGGAGGAGAAAAAGGGTGATGGTAGGAAGCCTTTATAGTGTTTGACTTGTGGAAAGGATCATCATAGGAGACTTTTTCCATAACATCAGGGTGGAAGAATATAGATCTATAGTGTTCAAGAGGCACAAACAGTGGGGGATGTTGGACAAAGTATTCATTGGATTTATGCACCGTTGGATAATAGGAAGGTGGATCACCAAGCATCTATTATCGATATGGATGGAAATCTTTTTGATCAAGTTATTTCTATTTTTATTGAGCCTAGATCTAATTATAGTTATGTTAATCCTGACCTGGTGGATAACTGTGGTTTGAATAAAGAAGTTCATGTAGAGTCTTGGATAGTACAGTTGGTTATAAGTAATAAGAAAATAGTTCATCATTGGGTGAGAGCTTGTGCATTTTAATTGAATGGTATGTCTACATCGACGCATCTAAATGTGCTTTTCTTGGGATCATATAGTATGTTATTTTGTATGGATTAGATGTGTCTTCACAGAACTAAGATGGATTTTTATGAAAAGGATATTGAGTGCTTGGATTATAATGGAGAACATAGAATCTTTCAGGGTAAGAAGAAGGCGGCATCAATTAGGATGATTACAATTATGCAGGGAAATCGTAGTTGCAAGAAATGGTGTGTATTATTTGTAGTGCATCTTTCCAGTGATAAAGGTAAGGATGTTAAGGATCCATAAGTGTTCAAGGGGTACCCAATTTTACAGAAGTTTTAGGACATGTTCCTAATAGAGATTTCACATTTGCCACCTCATAGGGAAGTGGAATTTTGTATTGAGTTGGTATCAGGGGTAGCACCAGCATCAAAGGCACCTTACAAGATGAGCACTCCAGAGTTAGTGGAACTAAAGTTGCAGTTGAAGTAAATGTTGGACAAGGGATACATTAGGCCAAGTGTTTTTCCTTTGGGTTTACCAGTGTTGTTTGTGGAGAGGAAGGATAGTAATATCAAGTTATGCATTGATTATAGGTATTTGAACAAGGTAACTATCAAGAACAAGTATCTATTTGAAAGGATTGATGATATGTTTGACTAGTTGAAGGGAGCAACAATGTTCTTGAAGATCGATTTGTAATCAAGTTATCATAAGGTAGCATCAAAGAAAAGGATATCTACAATACTTATTTTCGGACCAGGTATGCACATTGTGAGTTTGTTGTTGTTGTGTTTGGTTTGGCTAATGCTCTAACTACTTTCATGTGTTTGATGCATAGATTGTTGCATCCCTATCTAGAAAAGTTTGTGATTGTATTCATTGATGAGATACTGATATATTCTAAGAATGAGGAAGAGAATGCAAAACATTTGGAAGAAGCATTATTTTTTTTTAAAGAACATCAATTTTATGCCAAGCTTTGTAAATGCAACTTATTTCAGAGAGAGGTACATTACTTGGGACATGTTGTCTCCAAGGAAGGCATAACAGTGGACCCAGAAAATATAAGACTTATCATGGAATGGAAGGCCCCTAGAAATGTGGATGAAGTGAGATCATTCATAGGATTGGAAAGTTATTATAGGAGGTTCATCAGAAACTTCTAAGATACTTCCTATCCTATTACATCATTACAGTGAAAGGGAAATAAATTTCAGTGGACAGAGGAATGTGCAACCCGTTTTGAGTAGTCGAAGCAATTCTTGACAAATGCTCTATTCCTAAATATCACGTATTGGTACAAAGACTTTGTGGTGTGTACACATTATTGCAAGAGAGGACTTGGTGGGGTTATGATGGAGGAAGGACATGCATTATTTTATGAATCATTAAAATTGAATGGGAATGGGTAGAATTATGTGACACGCGATCTTGAGTTGGCATCTACCATCAATGCATTGAAGATGTGGAGACACTATCTTCTTGGCAGGAGGTTCATCTTGATAAGTGATCACAATCGATTGAGATATTTGTTTGACCAACCTAATCTGAATGCCATACAACTAGGTGG
Organism: Pinus taeda; assembly: GCA_000404065.3. Lineage (NCBI taxonomy): Eukaryota > Viridiplantae > Streptophyta > Pinopsida > Pinales > Pinaceae > Pinus > Pinus taeda. Next base: position 105,487 of record APFE030594827.1, on the reverse strand, counting down.
TTTGCCATGATCAGTGAGTTTGACTTTGAGATCAGGTACATTAAGGGAAAAGAGAATAAAGTTGAAACTTCTTTGAGCATAAAAGTGAAGGTAAATCACATAGAAGTTTTGAGTTCATATGGGGAAAATTTACATGATCGTATATTGCAAGCAAGACAACGGGATGACAGGTACCAGTAGCTTAAGCATAGGTTGTAGCAGTAGGGTACAAGTGAACAGGATGTGGACTATCATCTCACGATAGATGGTTTGATTAGATTTAGAGATAGGATCTATGTTTCAGACAACTGTGAGCTCAAGAAGCTTATCTTGAGGGAATTTCATGTTAAACCATATTCACATCACCTGGGATATCAGAAGAAATTGACAACAGTTAAGAAGTTCTACGATTGGCCGAATTTGAAGAAAGAGGTGGCAAAGTTTTTTGCGAGATTCTTGGATTTTCAGTAGGTAAAAGCTAAGTGTAAGCATCAAGGTGGATTAATAGAGTCAATTTCGATTCTAGGATGGAAATTAGATATCATTTGAATGGAATTCATTACAGGTTTTTCGAGGACATCTAGACATCCTAATTCTATTATGGATGTGGTTGACAGGTGGAGAAAGGTAGCTCACTTCACTCCACTAATATCTACTTATTTAGCTAGTGAGCTAGCACAAGTCTTCATCAGAGATATAGTGAGGTTACATGATATTCCTAAGAAGATTGTGTCAGATAGAGATGCCAACATCACTTCCAAGTTTTGGAAAGACTTATTGGCAGGTTTGGGTCAAAAGTTGGCCTTCAATACATGTATCATTTGCAGACAGGAAGATAGACAAAGAGGGTCAACAAGATTTTGGAAGACATGTTGATAATGCATGTCATTGTTATAGCACCATTTACCACTCTTGTTAGATATGATGCTTTGGTTATGGCCTAGGGCAACCCTTCCTTCCAAACTTGGGCCAAAATCTAAAAAACAATGTTTTATTTCCTATATTCCACTTTTCCTTGTGATAAAATCATGTACACCCGGGTCAGCATATACCCAACCCATGTACATGTGTTAAAACACTTAAAAATAATAAATTTCCTTTATTTCGGGTGGATTTCACGGGTTTTACCTGCTACTCACGTCCTATAGCCCATGGCCCAATTATTTCCCAACTGAAAAAACTAATTTGGAGAACTATAAATAAACCTCCTTGGGAAGGCCTTAAGGGAGAAGAAATGAGATACTGATATTATAGTTGATTTATCCCTAATCAAGTCTAATGAAATCCTTGTGCCTCCTACACTCCCCAAAGCTTTACGAAACCCTTGTTTCCTATTTTGAGATATCCTTCTTCCTGCTTGAGATATCCTTGTGTATGATGATGGATGAAGATTGCTAAGGCCGGGAAGGACAGATTCGGAGGATGGTTCCACTTGGAGTTGGAGGAAGACTCATGATGTAGTTTTCCATCTTTCTTGTAGATTACATAAATAAATAAATGTTGTTTTGTTCCTGATATTAAAACATTTTTATCCATTGATTTATATTGTGATTTGTTTATAAATCTTATGTTAATGCATAATTGCTCATTCGTTTTTATGATCTAATATATATATCATGAATATGTTTTATGTTTCTACTGTTGTATATGATTTGTTTGAATAATTTATAGGTTTCAAAGGCATCAGGGAAAGCAGAGGGTTTTCACCCTGCAGGATCTACCCAAACGTAGGACCTTTAGGTAAGGAAACTTCTTCCCAGTTCAGTAGAATAAGAATTTAGATTGTTTGCCTGAGAATTTCTTGATGTTGTTTTCCCTCTTCTCTGTTGGGTTTTTCAGCCCAATACCCTAAGGTGTTCTCACCCGCAACAGTCATGCATGAACAACGAAAGTGGGAAGGGTATCTTCCACTAATCGAGTTTGCATATAATAATGGGTATCATGAATGTTTGAGGATGAGTCCATTTGAGGCACTTTATGGGTGGTGCTATAATACTCCTCTTAGTTCGAGTGATCCAGTGAATAGAGTGTTGATTGGACCAGACTTGTTGGCAGAGATGGAATAGGAAATGCAGGTTATCAAGAAGAATCTAAAGTTAGCATAGGATAGACAAAAGCGTTATGCACATCATCATAGGGTATTTAAGGAGTTTTAGGTTGGGGAACATGTGTACTTGTGCATTAAGTCCAAGAAGAGATCATTGAGGATTAAATCATGTGCAAAGTTGGCACCTTAGTATTGGAGACCTTTCAATATTCTTGAGAGGATTGGACTAGTATCGTACTAACTTACACTGCCTCAGATAGTGAAATTCTATGATGTTGATCGTGTGATTTCCTAGTTTGTATTTTAGGTGGAACCAGAAGAAAATTTCTAGCTTGAACCTCAGTTGATTTTGCAGTGAAAGATGCTCATACTCTAGAATCGAGCAATTGAGAAAGTTAAATTATACTGGAAGCACTTTGGGCCCAATGAAGCTACATGGGAGATGGTTGATTAGATGTGGGCTATGGATCCTTCTCTATTCGATGGTTGAGAATATTTCTTTTGATATATATTTTGATGTTGTGTTTTGGTTATGTCTATATGCATATGTATGTTGTAAATACCACATCAAGTTGTGTTATAAAGCTCCAATAAGCAGTATAGTGTTCATGATATGTTGATTGTGTTTTCAGTAGATGGATATGATGTAAGTGTTGCATCAAGTTGTGTTATAAAGCTCCAAGGTCAACATGTGTTTGTTGGTTTATAAGTGTCATTGAACATCGAGGATGATGTTCCTACAAGGGGGAGGGTTCTATAACAGCCGTGGTTAAGAATCCATGTAATAAAGTTAATAAAGGAAACATAAGACCAAGGTCATGGGACACGTATTCCAAGTGAATGTTGGAAAAAAACATAGTGATGGGTATCACTTGTCATTAACTCATGGCTATGGAAACTGAAAAAGGAAATGGCAAAGGAAAATAGGCATTTATTTCCATTTTATTTATGAAATAAAGGAAAATAGGAGAAAAGGAAGGTGAAAGGTCACAAAAGTACATATCAGAAAAAGTAAAGGAAAAATAGAGGAAAATGAATAAAATAGAGGCCTCAATGATAAAAAGGCTTATGAGGATCAGTTCAGGATATTTTTTCACTTTTATCTTGGATTTCTCTTCTATTCTCTCTCTCTCACTCTTTCACACTTAGAGTTTCTTGGAGCATTGTTGCATACTTTGGATTTGGAGAAAGAAGGAAAAGGAAAAGTAGGAAAGCGCAAGGGGATAATAGGATCAAAAACGACAACAGGTTTGCTTTGAAGGTACCAAGTTGCATGTATGATTTCCTTGATATCTTTGGCGTGAATGATATATGAATGTAGTTAATTAGTTATGATTTGTCATTGGCATGAAGGATTGCCTAGATTGACAATGGCTTTTCCTAGCCTTGTCATTTCCTAGATAGCCATGATGTTGTGGGTTTTCCCATTTTTTTTATTGGTGTTCATGTTCCTTATGGTTGTGGGTTGAGTTACTAGTTCTCCAAGCTTTGGTTGGAAAAATGCTCTGGAAGCCCTAGAACAACTTGGGTTGAGTTACTAGTCCTGGAAACCTTGGTTGGGAAAATGCTTTGGAGTTATTGGTTGGTTGAGTTACTACTCCTGGAGCCTTAGTTGGACAAACGCTTTGGAGCCCTACAATAGTTGTGGGTTGATTTACTAGCCTTGGAGTTGGGTTGGAACAAATGCTCTGGAGCCCTTGAGATCTTGGGTAGAGACCGCTCTGGTGATTGTTAGTGATGTATGACCCTGATGTGGAATAAATAGTTAATGGTTGAGGTTATTTGGACTCTGGAATCCCTGCTTTAGTTTTGGTTGGTTTATTTCATGAGACCCCACATTCATGCTTGGAATATGGCACGGGGGTGATTGGATAAAAGAGAGATTTGATTCAGCCCAATCTATGGTTGGGTTTTACGTGGAAGTCCATGTCTTGGTTGGATTTTCATATGTTAATAAGAGCTCTTTTCCTCTTGTATCTCATGAGTATTTATACTTGTTATAATGTGGCTTTGATGGTTGTTTTATCATTGCTATGATTCTGGTTATATCCTGGTTATAAGCATGGTTTCATTGCAAATTCTAGTTATGGCTCTTAACATGTTTTGATTGGTAAATGAATGCTTATTGAATGCATTACCTAATAGATGTTATTGCAACCATTGTGAGATGGAATTAGACCTTATTGATTATTATCAGATAAGTATCAAACCCCTATGTTCATATATGCATTTATGACTTGTAGATTACATGTTCAGAATGTGTTTTGACAAAATTCCTAGTATGTTCTTGTTAGTCTAGCTCAAGTTCGATGTTGAGATTGAATGTTTAGCTTTGTCATTATGCCAATTATGGTTATCTAGTGATCTTATTTAATTAATGAACATATAGATATTTATAACCTACATGTACTATGTACACAAAGTGTCTGTATAAAAGATTAATTTAGACCTCCAACTTCCTAGGGTCATAACTTTGGCATACAATCTTTGTTTGACTATCATAATACCTTGTTTCAAAGATATCCATGAGGAGTGTTACACTGAATTTTGTCACCCTGACTATCTGCAGTATGTGGCCTCATCAATAGCCACATTGTCCTCTTTGTCAAGCCCCATACCTCTGCTCTTCATGTCAAAACCTCAAAGGGAGAGAAATTCACTTAAAAACATGTT